>JAXCMG010000059.1:3734172-3744329 GCA_034642415.1 Podarcis siculus
GCTTCAGTGACAACTGAAGCTGTGTGTGCTTCAGTGACAACTGAAGCACACACCATGACAACTGTCATTGTCTTTCTCTCCTACCCCATCACTCTTACCTTGTGAACTTTTGTTTGCCAGAATCCTACTTTTTGAGAGGGAAAAGTTGTGTGTAGCCCCTATCCCCGTAGCTCTTTTTTGTTACAAATCCTGCCACTAAACTCTTCTGGTTACGCTTTCCCCCTCTGGAAATAACTCTTCTGCTCTCCTCACCCTCCTGGTTGTGAAAAGGCCTGGATAATGATAGTCTTTAAGACAGCAGCCTGAGCCACAGTTTCCCCTTGTGCCAGAAGGGAAAGGATGTTTATTCTTAGATAGCTGTGAGAGTTGCAGGACTTCAGAGAATCTGAGTAACTGTGGGACACATGGCTCTTTGGAACCCGTGAGCGAAGAGCTGGGTAAAAATAGGCTGTTAAAATGCTTGACTTTGTGGTGGAAGAGAAATGACTTTCATAGCACTAATAAAGGGAGTGTGTCCATGTCCTCATTTAATGGATCGTGGCTCTGGTAAAGTAGGGGTGGGTCGGCACAATTATTCTGGCAACAGCTGCCAATGCCATGCATCGTTTGGCTCCCAGTGCACTGCGCAAGGGGGCAGAGAGGGAGAGGCTCATGTATGCACCATCCTCAAGGCATTTTGGGCACCTTGGAACCAGTCTCCCTTGGCATAGAGCAGGATATCACTTTGCTTGTCATCCGTTATTACTAGGCATAGGGCTCCTGTTTGGCCCAGGCAGCATATCACGCTCTTGGCCTGGGCAGCATGTTGCTCTTAAGTGTCAGCACACCCTACTCCCATCACTGTTTTTGTGTGTAGCGCAGAACGGAGGAAGTCACATGTTGTGCAAGTGCTACTTGAGGCTTATTCTTGAACACATAGGGAAAAAGAGGATTTGAAAAGCTATGATGGCATTTATTTAGATTTTTCACACCACCTTAAGAGAGACCTTACTTTGCCTAATATACTGAAATCAATTTATATTTAGTGTTCAAGATAAATGTCTTAAGGAACAACAGTATATAAGGCAATTTCATAGGGGAGACCTTAAAGAAAAATATTAAGTGAGCTGCCACTTGCAAATTTTCTTCTGAAACTGAGATAATAATAATAATAAATTTTATTTATATCCCGCCCTCCCCAGCCGAAGCCGGGCTCAGGGCGGCTAACAACAATCAAATAATCCAACATTCTAAAAACATTTCATTATAAAAATTAATTAAAATCAAATTGATGGCAACCGTTAAGCAAAATTCTGTGCAGATTGCCAGAGGAGGGAGTCAGGCTGCGCCCTGACCAAAGGCCTGGTGGAACAGCTCTGTCTTGCAGGCCCTGCGGAAAGATGTCATAATACATGGCTTTTGGCGGGGGGCGGATGTTAGAAACTGTATTGTGTGCCCATTAGGATTTCCTGGGTGTCTGATTAAGAACAGCAGTAAAATGATGCAAAGCAGAAAAAGAATTTGATATGAAACATAGCTGAGAAATCTTGCTTGCAGTGAATTGGGCAGTACTGACCAGGCTGAACTTTGCCACCAATACTATCTTTCTTTTAAATGCTTGGGTTTTTGGAAATTCTTGCCTTCTCACACTTCTGTTAAGTGAGCATGTTATGAACGTGTACAATTACAGCTCTTTTTCATGCTCTGTGTTTCTTGAAGGGTAGAGTACAGCATTTTCCTTGTAGCACAGAAAGCTCATATACCAGAACACTGATTGCTTTGTTCATCAATGAAGACTGAAAGTCCAGCTTATCAAGCCTAGACAAAAGCCATTGGTAGCAGTGTTTTTATTAGCAAAGCTCTAGAACCCTGATGTTGGGAAAGATTGAGGGAACAAGGAGAAGGGGATGACAGAGGATGAGATGGTTAGATAGTGTTCTCAAAGCTACCAGCATGAGTTTGACCAAGCTTTGGGAGGCAGTAGAAGACAGGAGGGCCTGGCGTGCTCTGGTCCAGGGGGTCACGAAGAGTCGGACACAACTAAATGACTAAACAACAAAGAACCTGAGCATCTAAGACTTAATACTTCTCGGTGTATACTAATTAATGGAGTGGGTGGGGGGAGGGGTGGGGAGGAGTAAGGATATAATCATTTGATTTCCCCACAAGTCAATCTGTTGACAACATACTAACTGTCCTGTCGCTGTATACATTGTGTTGGTTTGGGCCCAGTTCTCCAATCTGTTAAGGTCATTTTGAATCCTGATTCTTACTTCCACGGCATTAGCTATGCCCTCTCAGTTTGGTGTCATCTGCAGATTTGATGGGCATCCCCTCAATTCATCTTTCCAAGTCGTTTATAAAGACATTGAACAACAACGGGCCCAGGACAGACCTCTGTGGCACCCTACTAATGTAACCTTACTGTACAAAAGTACGGTAAGTCTTCTTTTGCTCTATTCCCTTTTTGCATTTGGTCCCACCCACAACTGGCTTGCAGCTCTCAGAAGGATATTTTACGTTACACATTCCAGATGCTGGCCACAGATTTTTTTTAAGGTTATTAAAGCAGAAGGGATGTTCTGGAGAACAGGGATTGCACCAGCGAAGCATTGGTTGTAAAGGATGTTGCCCTCTTTGACTGAGGGTCCTTGGCTTTCAGCACACATTAGTCAGCTCCTTCTTCCTTGCAGTGGCTTTCCAAAATGCACAGCTTATTTCTACACACAGTTCACACAAATGGCAAAGGAGAATGGTGGAATCGAAACATTAAAGGCCAGGGGGACCATAATGGTTTGGATCAGTCTCTGGTTTGGATGTTATTCGAAATTGCATACACAGGCTTCTAGATATGTTTGGGAGCAAGTTTATCTGCAATAGAAATAATAGCATTTGGGTTCGGACTTTAGTGACTGTGTTTCAAAAGCGTGGTCAGTCATGGAGTAAATTTGCACCAACACTTCGCCTAATTCAAGGGTCATCAACATGGTGCCCTTCAAACATTGCTGGGCCAACTCTCACCATGTGCGTGCTCACCAAATAACTTGTGCCTCACAGCTTCTGCAAAACATTTTGGTATGCCTTTTATCTATACAGATAAATTCAGCAACTGTTCTTGGTGAAGATGAAAGTGGCTGCATGTCTAAGGTGTGTGTTCTTGTAAAGGATGTTCTGTCTCTTCAGGTGTTGAAACATAATCTCATTGTGTATCATTGGTATTTTGAATGGGTGGCAGTGAAAGAAAGCTAGGCAGTGAGGTAGAAATCATCTCCAAAAGTTGCTATGCACTAGCCTATATGTATGATTGGCGTGTCTCCCCCCCCCCCCCCCCAGTGAGAGGGTCTCAATCAGGACATAATGTCCTCTGGCATTCAGAAATGCTATTTAAAATTTCCACCCGCATGACTGCCAATAAAATTCTATAAAGAGCTGCTTGGTGCTTCCAGTTGCACATGTTAGGTGACAACTGGCTACATCTTGATAGGCATAAAAAAGCAAGCCTGGGAGGAACAAAAACTCTGCAGAATGGCATAATGCCTGAGCTTTTATATGTGCTGTTAAGTAAAGGAAGGTAATATGAAACTGACTAGGAGATAATTTGAAACAGATATTGTTTCTCCGAAAATCTTTTCAGATTTGGAATATTTTAAAGTAAGGGTGAAGAAGGAGAAAGGTGGGGTTTGCCTGTAAAGTCTACAACATTCATAAATTCTCAACTTCTGACTTGGCTATAGAACAGTTTCTGCTGCCTGTGTATCCAGGTTTTAACTGCCAGTTATTTTGAAATATTGGTAAGTGCAGTGCTGTTGAACAGACCAGTTAGATTGCTTGCAAATTGATAGTCCCTCTGTGAGGCTCAACCCCCATTAACTGTCAGGGGTTCTGTATGGCCAGCATGATATTTAATCTGGATCACTGGTCTGCTACATTGCAGTACTGGCCAGGACATAGCCAAAAGTTCCCTTAAAGTGAAAACAATTCTATTGGCAGTCATGTCCTGTTCCTGTCTGCTTCCTGGAGACAAAAGCGTAATTATCTGTTGCCTTTGTTTTAAAACCTTTGCAGATCAGATTAAAGTATCCATTGCAAAGTGGAAAAGATTTGGACAGGGCATGAGTGTAGTTTGTTGCATACTCATATCATTACTAGTGAGGACTAAGTGTATCTCTCATTAGTCATGGCTATTAATAAGGATATAGGTCCATTGGTCCCAGAAAAAAAATAACATGATATCTATCAGATTAGATGGAATAACTTGTAGCAGCAGCACCTGATTTATTCTTCTGGCCTGGACAGTACTATATCACCTATTCTCCAAGTTCTTATGGGAGGAAATTTTCCGGGGAGGGCATTCTCCCAATACAGCCAGAAACTTGAGTCCTCGATTGTCATGTCTCTTAGATTGTAGGCCATTTTGGGAACCTTTTTGGCTTAGAGAACAGGGAATCAATGCTTTAAATAAAGTGAGAAGGAGATGGCCTTCATCTGAAAATAACACCTTGAAAGTGTCCTAATAGAATGTTTAAAGAGAGTCCCCTTGTAGCCTAGTATTCAGTCTTCCCAAAGTTGTGTTGCAAAGCTCAATTCTAGCTGCAAAATCTGGAGGCTTTTAAATTATGAGAATGAGTTATCTTGTAGTAGGCTTCTAGATAATGAGAAATATGAAACCTGTGGCTAATTGTTGTTAAGGCCTCAGACTCACAGAGGATCCCAGTGGGATTTTCCTTGCAAGTAATCCACACACCTTTCTGTTCCCTGTAGCTTTCCCCTCTCTTTACTTTAGCATGTCTTTTGCTGTGTTCCTCAGATAAAAACTTCAAACAGAGGAAAGATAAATCATCAGCCAGTATGGGAAGGAAGTAAAGTTTTATGATATGTCAGTTGGCCTAACTTGCTACTGAAACATACCTCCAATGATCCTTCGAATGGTTTGGCATTTGCAACTGGAAAGAGTAGGTAATGGAGACTGTTCCCTGCAATTAGCCTTCTGAAGAGGTAGTTTCAAGGTGGAGGTGTGTAAATGTGCACTACTTTGGCAGTACAGGAAGATTAAAACACCTCCGTTGGCGTCCTACTTGGGAATGAATGACACAAGCATGTATTTCAAACCACTTTTTTGTGAGAGAGGCAGGAGTAGATGCAGCTCTCTAGCAAAGTATGTCTTTGCTGGAAAATCTGTATTTGCTGTTAATGTGTAATGTGTGAAATGACCTTCAGATCCCCAGGATTTTTTGGTATGTCAAAGGCAAAGTATGTCGTTGTTGGCATCCATCTGTCTCAAGAGACAGTGGAGTAGTGCACCTTTGTAGATGAAGTCAAACCATCGGAGAGTTACAGTGCCTGCTGTGGCTGAAGAGACCAAAATGGGAGAGACCTGTTTTGTTGCAGCTGGGGCAGATAAAGACAAAAATGAAGGCACTGAAAGTAATAAAACATACTAATTTTAGCATGTATAACAGAGCCCTGTGTAGAAATGTACTTTCTATGGATAGTCATCTGAAAAAAGTTAATTACAGCTTTGATTTAAGATTTCACTGGTACTAGTATCCATTCCACTTGCCCAAATTGACTTGTGTTAATTCACAGTGTTAATTCTTTCTTTCTTTCTTTCTTTCTTTCTTTCTTCTGTTTTGTTTTCTATTTTCTTATTTATTTTTATTTATATTAGTTTGATTTTTAGTGTATTGTATGGTGAAAAGTTTCAATAAAAATATACCAAGAATTGGAATGTTTCCCATTAAAAATCATTAATTTTAGAACATTTTCCAGCCACCACATATTGAAAGTAACCTTTTTGTCAACAAAAACCTACACCTGATAGTTATACAGTACATTGCCATTCTTTTGTGACTCATAAGCTTTTTCTTACTCTGACCCCCCCCCCCATGTGTTTCAATTGTTTTAAAACCCATGTAGAAAATTCCTAAAATGTAGCGAGAGCCTTCTCATGTAGATGATCAGGGAGATTATTTTGGCAGGAAACAATTCCACTGCTTGCAAGTCTCTTTTCCCTCTTTTCTCTCTCTTACTGTTTTATATTTTTATGTCTTCAGTATGTTGGGACACTTCCAATTAGTCTTGCTTCCCGAAAGCTCATTGGCACTGCAACAGACCCTCCCCAGAAAAAGAGCATTCACAAAGTGCTGTTTCAGCTTTGGAGAGAATGGAAACGCTTGACCTTCATTCAAGTGAATATTTTAAGCATAGGCCAAATGGATAAATCGCCAATAAAACATCCTCAACATGCTTTCTTTCTATATACAGTATATAATGATCTTGGTAAAACTGATGAAGGACAAATTAATTTCCAGTTCTGATCCAGTTGTGCTCTTCACATTATGTGTAGTCTTCATTTGTGTGTGTGCACAGATTTTATGCACTTTGTGTATAAAATCACATCCTTTTGCATTTGTTAGCCAACTCCCACCCCACTATTCATTTCCCCCGTGTATCTTAACAAATCCCCCAAATAATTACTAAGCAGTAGCTCAGTGACAAAAGGCTGAACTATGGTCCATAAGTAAAGGTAAAGGTACCCCTGCCCGTACGGGCCAGTCGTGTCCGACTCTAGGGTTGTGCGCTCATCTCACTCTATAAGCCGGGAGCCAGCACTGTCCGCAGACACTACCGGGTCACGTGGCCAGTGTGACAAGCTGCATCTGGCGAGCCAGCACAGCACACGGAACGCCGTTTATCTTCCCGCTGGTAAGCAGTCCCTATTTATCTACTTGCACCTGGGGCTGCTTTCGAACTGCTAGGTTGGCAGGCGCTGGGACCGAACGACGGGAGCGCACCCCGCCGCGGGGATTCGAACCGCCGACCATGCGATTGGCAAGTCCTAGGCGCTGAGGTTTTACCCACAGCGCCACCCGCATCCCATGGCCCATAAAGATCCCACTTAAAATCTCACTTCTGATATGAACTCTGTTAATGTCCATAGCTAAGCTTCTGTCTCCAAGCTGGACTCAAGATTTAAAGTCCAAGAAGACCAGGTCAGTGCAGTGGGGTGAGGCCCTATTACTGAATATCTGTTAATAGTTAAAATTATCCAGATCTTAAGAGTAGAATTATCCATGCATTCAGTTGAGTAGAATACATGGATAATTCAGTGAAATGTTACCCTTGCTTTTGTGGTAATGTTTGGTATGTGGCTTGTTTGAAATCACCTCTCTCCCCTCAAAGACAGCCTTATTGCTGGTTAAATTGCATAAAACTCTAACTCTGATGGAAGATCATCTCTCAGATTCCCATAGCAATAAAAATCTAGCGGCAAGTCCTGTCTGAGGTTTCTTTGTTCTCAATGTTGATGTGTGACATCAATATCATTAATGATTCACTGGAGCCAGACAGCGCTGAGAAATATCCCCACATTCAGTTGCATTTCCTTTTTTAAGGGAATTTCTCCAGCCCTAAAGTGGATTTTCCCAACTTTTCAGCTTACATGCTGTCTCTTTCCACCCCCTTTTCATTTCTCTGAAACCACAAGCTTTAGTGTACTGACATGTCACTTAAGTTTTAAACACTGAAACACTTGGTGTGTTTTTTTTGTTTGGTTTTTAAAGAAGTGTTCCATCTTAGAGAATTGTATTTTGTCCTTTGTATAGCTTCATCTGTAATCACTTGGGTCTGATAAATCTAAATAGTCATAATTTGGATGGTCATGCAGTTTGTCTCTTGTGCTCTTCATTTCTCCATGTCCTGATGTCACTTATTAAGCATGTTAAAAATGTGCCAAGAAAATCTTTAAATCACTTGGGTTGTGCTTTTGTGTATGTATGTTTTTGCTTATGCTCGGGCAGGAGTCATAATCACAAAGCCTTGTTCTTTAAAGACACTTAAGAACCATCCTTTGTTCACAAGATCAGTAGCACAATATTTACGGTAGGTTGTGAGCTTCTTTAGTGAAATACTTATTTCTCTCTCTCCAGGAAAGTGGCACATAACTCTAGGTATGAATAGATTCAGATCCACAAAGCATGGTTTCCTGGGAGCTGTTGTACCTTATTTCCTGTGGACTGCCCGGTCTTCCCCATGTAGGGTAAACCCGAGTCCATTGTCAAGATAGCTGCATGAGTTTGAATCACACATCTTTTTGCAGTCTTGAAATGCGCATACAGTGGTACCTCAGGTTAAGTACTTAATTTGTTCCGGAGGTCCGTACTTAACCTGAAACTGTTCTTAATCTGAAGCACCACTTTAGCTAATGGGGCCTCCTGCTGCTGCCGCACCCCCAGAGCCCGATTTCTGTTCTCATCCTGAAGCAAAGTTCTTAACCTGAAGCACTATTTCTGGGTTAGCGGAGTCTGTAACCTGAAGTGTATGTAACCTGAATCTTATGTAACCTGAGGTACCACTGTACTCTCTAGTGACTTCAGTAGGACATCTGTGCCTGTTGCAACAGAGTTCCCTCCCCTCCTTGCAAGGAGGTAGGAGAGACCCAGAACAATGGTGTGCAGAAATTTGGGAGTGTTGCTTCTCTCCTGTCTGCCAGGATACCTGATAATGCCTTACTTGAGTGCATTTTCTGGGTAGCCTGGCCATTCCTTTGAAATACTTTAGTTCCCGAATCTCTTACACATATTGATAGTTTGCTCGGCTTAACAGATACTTGCCAGACTGTATTTGCAGGGAGGTGTAAGCCCCTACAGTCCAAAGACAATTGGAAAGCCTTCCCCATTTCCTTCCTCCTTGCAGAGAAATATGAGGTCCATTTGGGAGAGTCAAAATGGCTTCAGGATTGCTCTCCTGTACTATTTCAGACACGTGGTTTATATACTTATGCATGTGTGTTTGCCTTTACGTTTATGAACATTTATTCTATATTTGAGACCTTAGAAGTCTTATAACAGTATGTTTCTGTGGAAATTGGCACAGCATTTTCTTAGCTGTGTGTTCTGCAACGAGAATCAATGAAACACGACCATACCCCTTAATGATCAAGCACAGCAGTCGTTTGACCAACCCTGAGGCTTTGAGCTTGCTTTATTCTGTTCCCTTTTAAAAAAGAACATTTAAGTAGAAAGGGTTTACTTTCCCCTCCAGGGGAAAAACTAGTGAAAACTGAGATAATATCAATGAAGAAAAACTCTCTAAGAATCGCCCAGCCTGCCCTACTTTGGTTTCC
The DNA here is from genome assembly GCA_034642415.1 of Podarcis siculus. Lineage (NCBI taxonomy): Eukaryota > Metazoa > Chordata > Lepidosauria > Squamata > Lacertidae > Podarcis > Podarcis siculus. The sequence continues at coordinate 3,743,276 of JAXCMG010000059.1, forward strand.
CTTGCTTTCAACTTTAGGTGGCTTTCTGAAACATACATAGTTATTGAGGCATACAACCATGGGGGGGAAGGTTTCAGAAACCGTTTTCTATCAAAATGAAATCCTTTCCTTTCTGTGTCGTTTCAGAATAATTGGAAAGAAGGATAAATGTTTTTTTTTTAAACTGGGGAAAATGGGGCAGGAAAGAACAGGAAGAAAGGAACTCTGGTGGGATAGAAGAACAAGGCAGTTTCAGAGGGTGTCAGGGCCATGTAAATCGAGATCAAGGTCAGCAGGTTTCCCACCTGTGTATTACGTGTCCATTTTGCATCCAAAGACAGGCCAGGGTAAAGGGGAAAGCAGAGTGACAATCTAAGTTTCATGAGCATCGGACATGTAAGGTTCCTCTGTTACTAGACGGTACCACTTCAGCCTGCCGGGTGGGGCAGGAGTTGTGTATTTAACTCCTTTGTCCCATATTAAGGGTTTGCATGTATGTTGTGGATAAAGCTAGAACTCATCTCTATGAAATACATGCTGACCTTGTCATCCTAGTTTCATAGGTGCAGGGATGGCTTACCTGTGGGAACAGCCAGTCTTTTCCTTACAGTTGAGCATCAGCCGTGCAAGACAGTTCCAGCTCTTAACTAGGATGATTTCCACATTTACTGTGTTTTCTCTGTTGGCTGAGAGAAGGGTTTGTGGGGAAAACTTGTAGAGGGAAGAGAGAGATGGAGATAATTGGGGAGTAGCTTGATGACTAGAGAAAGGGAAACTACAGTGGTACCCCGCAAGACGAACGCCTCGCAAGACGGAAAACCCGCTAGACGAAAGGGTTTTCCGTTTTGGAGGCGCTTCGCAAAACGAATTTCCCTATGGGCTTGCTTCGCAAGACGACAGCCCATAGGGAAATCTCCGGGACAGCGGGGAAGCGCGTCTTCCCCACTGTCCTCGGACCTCCTCCCGCCGCCAGGCTTCGGAAGGCTGCTCCGAAGCCTGGCAGGGGGGCGGAGAGGTTTTAAAAAAACCCGGGACAGCGGGGGACTTCTCCGCTGTCCGGGGCGATTTTAAAACG
>JAXCMG010000059.1:3744729-3811898 GCA_034642415.1 Podarcis siculus
CGCGAAGCCTGTCCTGGACCTCTTCTGAAGGCAGGCGGGGGGCAAAATTCTTTGTCCCCCCTGCCTGCCTTCCCAGGGGCTTTTAAATCGCCCCGGACAGCGGAGAAGTCCTCCGCTGTCCGGGGCGATTTTAAAATGCTGCCATGGGGGGGGAGCAAAGACTTTCGCCCCCCCCCAAGCCTTCAGCAGAGGTCGGGGGACAGATTGTCCCCGGACCTGGTCTGAAGTCGGTTTCCATAGGAACGCATTAATTGATTTTCAATGCATTCCTATGGGAAACCGTGCATCGCAAGACAAAAAACTCGCAAGAAGAAAAAACTTGCGGAACGAATTAATTTCGTCTTGCGAGGCACCACTGTATTTAAAGGCCTTGAGAAGAGCTCTTGGGAAGAACCCTCCACTGCACACAATGTTAAAAAATAATGCATTTTTTTAAAAGTAGAAAACCCGTATTTATATTGCATAGTCTTATGATGTTGGCAGTGGATAGTTGGTATTTGGTACTGTACTAGGAGGAGGAGCTCATTGTAACAGTGAAGTTCTTGATTGGCGCAGCAAATGGGGTTTGTCCTGGCATCATCCAAGCAGGGGGAAATTCCCTTCAGAAGCTTATCCTAAGTCTGAAAGCTCTGATTAAAGGGCAAGAAACAATAAATGGCATTCATACAAGGGAATGCAGTACACGAGTGAATTCCACCGCACCAACTCCCACCGAAATGATTTTTTCCTACTATCATGCAATGGCTGTGTGAGAGAGATGGAATTGACAGATTTAGTTAATTTACACTGACATAGAAAGTCAGTTGCCTTCTCTGAAGTACAGAAACTTTCTGGAGTATTACACCAAGTTAATCCTGAGTGAAATAAGTACAATGTAATAGTGTGCTTTGACAGCGGGGAAATTGCAGGAGGAAACTTTAAAGTTAATGTGTTCCCCACCACCACCACCTCTTTTTTGTTACTGCTCTTCAATTGCAGAGAACAAACTGGGAAAGCTGTCAGTTTCGAAGCAGTGTTTTGCTTCTGGCAAAATGTGCTTTCTCAGTTATATTCAGCAAGGCTAATTTTGCAAATTCTCTTAAGACCTCAGCTATTTACTTTTAGGCACCCAGGTGTAGTTGCTGGAAGATCATTCCAGCATACCAGACAACAAAGGTTTTTAGTCTAGAGATTTTGTGAGTTGATTAAAACGGCAAACCCTATCTTCAGGCTTTCTCCCCCCCCTTTTCTTTTTACTGTTGCATATGATTCTGAATGTAACCTGTATACCTTCGTGCTCTGCCTTTGCAATCCAGATTCTGCAGTAATTGGAAAACGGGACAAGCGTTGCCATCTGGTAGTCCTTAAGCCCATGGAATTTCTTTGCTTCAGCTACAGAAACTAAACAGCACAATTGCCAAGACCATCTCTTTATTCAAAACATGTTTTAAAACCCTTTTTTGGAAAGCTTTCATTTCATTCTGTGAAGGAAAGGTGGGGGGGGGGTAGACTCCTCACGATACACTTAGTGGGTGATTAAAAGGGGCTCTAGTAAAACACCCAAAATGTGTTTATCGTGGCTTCTTCATCCCCACGCATCCGCTTCATGTGTGTACCATTTGGATGCTGAACTCCTACCAGGGAATTCAGGCCTTGAACTTGTCCAGTGTTGGGACCTAACCCATTACAGTGGTACCTCAGGTTACAGACGCTTCAGGTTACAGACTCCGCTAACCCAGAAATAGTACCTTGGGTTAAGAACTTTGCTTCACGATGAGAACACAAACCCGCACTGGCGGCACGGCAGCACCGGGAGGCCCCATTAGCTAAAGTGGTGCTTCAGGGTAAGAACAGTTTCAGGTTAAGAACGGACCTCCAGAACGAATTAAGTTCTTAACCTGAGGTACCACTGTAGTTCAACCCCCAGAGCCCTCTTCCAGCACACAAGGAAGAGAGAGGACACACCACCAGCCCAGGCAGTTTGAGGCACCTGTGTTATTCTGGTTCGAAATAAATACTGGAGCCAGGCTTTGTGCCCTTCTGACCAAGCAGAACCAACATGGATGGGGAAACTGCACAGACTCAAGGTCTGGGTCCTGGTTTTAGCCCCCTCCCATTGTTTGACTCTGCTACTCTGCCTGAAGCATGCTCTCAGTAGTTGGGTTCATACCCAGTGGTCAAACCATACCTCACTCAGCCTCACACCTTCCTTCCTCAGCTCCTGCCAGTGCACTGGATGTAGCCTAAAAGGCTCCCCTGGCATACAAGTTGTCTTGTTCCAGTTATCCTACACTTCCATTGGTCTACCAAGAAGTACTTAGGATTGTTTTCACTCTGTACTGAATGTTTTTGATAATGAGCAGCAGGGCATAGTATGGGAACAGAGCTGCATGTTGGTTCACATGATCTATTTTCTCAAATCCTGGGAGCTCAGACCTGCTAGCACTTTCCTGATCAAGCCTAACTTGGAATACAGATCATTCAAATGTAACCAGTCACACACACACACACACACCCCCGCCCATAAATTTGCATCCTGTCGTTTTGGCCTGAAGTGGGAGGCAGGCCCTCAAGGGGGTTTGCAATAACAACATACAGAAAGTGGTTTTAAAGCACTCAGTGTTCCAGTTTAAAAAACAAACAATAACATTTCAAGAACTTCAGCAACAGCACTGCAGAATTTAAATACAGATCTAAACAAAGCTAGTTGGCTAATTATTCTTTTGCAACAGAAAAACTTTAGCCTTGTTGACAGCCATGCATAAGTTGGCTTGTTCAGATAACCTAAAGTAAGCATTGCGACTAGGAATGAGGATATTTGGCAAATGTGTGGAACCCCCCCAGTAGTTGCTGTAACCTTCCAACAATTTAACTCCACCCCCAAAGGTGCATTCCGCCATTGTATCCCGAGACAGACGGGTGCCATCAACATCTTTGATGTTTGATGTATTACAGTATTTTAATATTTTTTTGGAAGCCGCCCAGAGTGGCTGGGGAACCCCAGCAAGATGGGCGGGGTATAAATAATAAATTATTATTATATTATTATTATTATCTTCAGAAGTGGCCAACCAGATGTCCTTAGAACTCTTGCAAGCAAGATTTGAAGGCACCACCTATCCTTTGTTTTGCCCCAGCTCTTGGTATTTAAAGGTGTATCCTAAAAGTTCCATTAAGCTAAGATGACAATTAAGCAGATTGCCCATGCTATTCACAGGATACTACTATGCAACTGGAAATAGTTCATTAAATATATGTAACACCTTAAGACCTCTTGGAAGCATAGAAGACGCTAAGAATGGTTATTACACTGAGACAAATATTGTTGAAAGAAAATGAGAACATTTGTTTTTATTTGTGGAGGGAGTTCAATCTCCTGATAACCATGTTGGGATTCTTCACATTTTCTTTTTCTTAGGCAAGTGAAGGAGTTGATTGATTTTTCCAAGAAGCTGTCCTTTCAGAAGCCTGATTTGGCTTCTAGCCCACAACTTGGAAACCTCATTCTGTCACTTTAATCATAATTGAATGCCTTACTGCCCTAGAAATAAGCACTGTCTGCCCCATAGTAACAGCTACTGACTGCTGATGAACTATAAATAAAATCTACCCCATGAGTATGGCAAGCCAAAAGTCAAGGTAATGGCAGTATATGTATCATTGTCTCAACCGAAAGACCTTGAATGCTTTACTTCTCGTGGTACTTAAACATAAGTGGTTGGCTGGCATCTCTCTGTCTTGGGAGGCAACGTGCCTTTGAGAGTGAAATCAAACAGTTGGAAGGTTACAACGCCTGCTCCAACTGTAAAGACAGATATGGAAGAGACAGGTTTTGCTGTAATTGGGACAGGTGAAGGCCACTAGGTTTTGCTGTTCAGATGCACCATGGCATTTCTTCTCTTTCCTGGCACAACCCCCTGCCAACTTTTAAAGTTGAGATGCAGCTTGCTCACTTCCAAGACACTCTACAAGACTGGTTTACTTGGAGGCATGGGCTTCCCCGAGGGCCATGGGTCTTCCCCATTTGTGGAGGTGCTGCTGCTGTGTTCTTTGTGATAAGATGGAGATCAGCCCCATGGGCTTCTCTAGCTGTTTAGCCTTGACTCCTGAATGGTTGACAACCTACCCTGCTGCTAGGGAATCTCTCCACTCTGTGTATGGGGCAGGACAGGGAGCCAGCAGAACTGCCTCCCCTTCCCTGATCTCTGCAGACAAAGTGTTGGTGGCCTCCCATCCATTGACTTGGGCTGCTCCCTGCCAAAGGCGTCCTCCATACCCTGCCAGCTCTTCCTCCTCTGACAGTTCATCCCTTAGCAACAGCCACCCCAGACCCAAGTAATCAGTATCACGAGGCCCACACCACCACCACCCCTCCCAGGGTAGCTTCCCACCCTAGTCCTTGGGTGCTGGCTTTTAAGATAGTACAGTATTTGTGGAAGCAATTATGGAGCATGCACGTTGGTAGTGGCTCCCCATCACACTCACACACACACACACACACAACATTACAGATCAGATCCAGAAGGTGCTGCTTTCTATCTTCCAAATTCACTGGTGGTTGTTTAGTCGTGTCCGACTTCGTGACCCTCTGGACCAGAGCACGCCAGGCACTCCTGTCTTCCACTGCCTCCCGCAGCTTGGTCAAACTCATGCTGATAGCTTCGAGAACACTGTCCAACCATCTCGTCCTCTGTCGTCCCCTTCTCCTTGTGCCCTCAATCTTTCCCAACATCAAGGTCTTTTCCAGGGAGTCTTCTCTTCTTATGAGGTGGCCAAAGTATTGGAGCCTCAGCTTCAGGATCTGTCCTTCCAGTGAGCACTCAGGGCTGATTTCCTTCAGAATGGAGAGGTTGGATCTTCTTGCAGTCCATGGGACTCTCAAGAGTCTCCTCCAGCACCATAATTCAAAAGCATTGTTTCTTCAGTGATCGGCCCTCTTTATGGTCCAGCTCTCACTTCCATACATCACTACTGGGAAACCCATAGCTTTAACTATACGGACCTTTGTTGGCAAGGTGATGTCTCTGCTTTTTAAGATGCTGTCTAGGTTTCACTGGTAGAGAACCCCTACCAAGCAGAAATCTGTTTCTAAGTCAAGGGACACCTTAGCATAACCAAGCACTAACACGTTTTATCACAGCATTATAAGGGAACACCGTGTGACTATAGAGGGGATTAATCCACAGCGTCTTTGCTTGGGTTGAGATGGCATAGCAAATGAAACTAACGTTTAAATGGCATTAAAGTAAGAAGAACGGATGAATGAACAAGCTCAGTGAATATCAGAGGACAAAATGTCTTTAAGGAAGTTTAAAGACTAAAAATGCATTTAACACTACTAAAACAACTCTCTGATAATGCCTGAGCCATTTGTGCTCCTTTACATAGGGGTTACAGTGATCTAAAATATGCTGTTTGAAAAATGGCTATCTGATGCCACCTGTGGACCTGACTAAATTGACCTCTGAATAGTAATAACCATTAAGCATATAGATTCAGGTAGGTAGCCGTGTTGGTCTGACACAGTCGAAATATATATTAAAAAATTGTCTAGTAGCACCTTAGAGACCAACTAAGTTTGTTCTTGGTATAAGCTTTTGTGTGCATGCACGCTTCTTCTACCATATAATTAAGCATATCATTTGTAAAGAAAAGGGGACACTGGTGGCGCTGTGGGTAAAACCTCAGTGCCTAGGACCTGTCGATTGCATGGTCGGCTGTTCGAATCCCCACGGCAGGGTGAGCTCCCGTCATTCGGTCCCAGCTCCTGCCCACCTAGCAGTTCGAAAGCACCCTTAAGTGCAAGTAGATAAATAGGTACTGCTTTCTAGCGGGAAGGTAAACGGCATTCCGTGTGCTGCTCTGGTGCCGGCTCGCCGGAGCAGCTTCGTCACGCTGGCCACGTGACCCGGAAGTGTCTGCGGACAGCGCTGGCTCCCGGCCTCTAGAGTGAGATGAGCACACAACCCTAGAGTCTGTCAAGACTGGCCCGTACGGACAGGGGTACCCTTACCTTTACCTTTGTAAAGAAAAGCTGTGGCTTTCTGTAGAAGGAGGAGGGGTTCCCCCTATAAGGAAGCAGGATATAAATGTAAATCAGTGTGGGCCTGCCTTTGTAGTGTAGAAGACTGAGTAAGAGCTATTGTTGTGTTATCAGATAAGCAATCAAAGTGCTGATACTTGGCTCCCCCCACACCTCACCACCTTGTTCCATTGTACTGGCACCCAGTTCAAAGGTATGGGCACCAAGCTTCAGAAGGTCAAGCAAATAAAGCTGTTGATATGGCACTCTTGACAGAGAGAGAGAGAGCTTAGAATTGTGTGGAAAAGCTTTTAGGCTGTTCCTCTGCTAGTGTCATCTGATACCGTAAAAGATTTTGTGCACTCGTCTAATCTTTATGTAAAATAGCACAGACATAACTTGGCTGCAGTTAAAGATATGACCTACACATATTACTGCCCTTGTGACTGCTAGATCACGGTAAGAGTGTAGGATTGGGAAACGGTGGACAATTGCTCCTTCCACAGGTTCCAATAGAGCCACCTGAGCATGCCCTCTGCACATCAGGAACAGCAAGAGAAACATGGTGCTCTGTGCTCGCTCCTGCATCTCTAGAAATCCCTCCTCTTGAGGGTTGCCAAAAGCACAGCTGCTGTAGACCCTAAAGGCTGGGAGTAGGATCTACTCCATATAATTAACTGACTGGAGGAGCGCTTGCCTACCCTTAAAGCCTGTTTATTGTAATGACGAGAGCTATAGTAGCAAGTTGGAACACACCAGTTTCCCCAAGTAGGTTAAATCTCTTTGCCAATTAACTCTCACCATAGCAGCATTTTCTTACATCATGAATTTGGTCTAGACCTGCGGTTCTCAACCTGTGGGTCCCCAGATGTTGTTGGACTACAACTCCCATCACCCCTGAGCTCTAGCCTTGCTAGCTAGGGGTGATGGGAGTTGTAGTTTAACAACATCTGGGGACCCACAGGTTGAGAAAGGCTGGTCTAGACCATGGGTAGGCAAACTAAGGCCTGGGGGCCAGATTTGGTCCAATCTTCTAAATCCGGCCCGCGGACAGTCCGGGAATCAGCGTGTTTTTACATGAGTAGAATGTGTCCTTTTATTTCAAATGCATCTCTGGGTTATTTGTGGGGCCTGCCTGGTGTTTTTACATGAGTAGAATGTGTGCTTTTATTTCATATGCATCTCTGGGTTGTTGGTGGGGCATAGGAATTTGTTCATTTTTCCTCCAAAAATATAGTCCAGCCCCCCACAAGGTCTAAGGGACAGTGGACCGGCCCCCTGCTGAAAATGTTTGCTGACCCCTGGTCTAGACTAGGGTGACTGTACTGGTGGAGGCCAGGGAACGTTTTGTAAATGTGTGGATTCAAATCTCCCTGTCAGCACCACCTCCAGTTTGAGGTCTCACCACCACTAACTTAATGCAGCCATTTCCTCAAAACGGTGGAGTAAAATCTGACGTTTTCATGCAGCCTTGCCTTTCTTAAATGTTTCTAATTAGCGTGCAACAGCAAGTAGAACAGATCCTACTCCCATCCTTTAGAAGCTAAAGCAGTCTCCCCCAGCCTGGTGCCTTCCAGATCTTTTGGACTACAACTCACATCAGCTCCTATCCAGCATGGCAGCTGTTCAGAGATTGTAGGAACTGTAGTCCCAAACATTAAGTGGACACTAGATTGGAGAAGGTTGGTCTAGAGCAGTTGTTCCCAACCTTTTCGTTTATTTGTTTTAGGGCCATTCCCCACCTAAAGGTAAAGGGACCCCTGACCATTAGGTCCAGTCGTGACCGACTCTGGGGTTGCCGCGCTCATCTCACTTTATTGGCCGAGGGAGCCGGCATTTGTCCGCAGGCAGCTTCCGGGTCATGTGGCCAGCATGACTAAGCCACTTCTGGCGAACCAGAGCAGCGCACGGAAACGCCGTTTACCTTTCCCCTGGAGCGGTACCTATTTATCTACTTGCACTTTGACTTGCTTTCGAACTGCTAGGTGGGCAGGAGCAGGGACCGAGCAACGGGAGTTCACCTCGTCGCGGGGATTCAAACCGGCGGCCTTCTCATCGGCAAGTCCTAGGCTCTGTGTTTTAACCCACAGCGCCACCCGTGTCCCACAAGAGATACCCTCTTCCTAATAATAATAATAATAATAATAATAATTTTATTTATACCCCACCCATCTGACTGGGTTTCCCCAGCCACCCTGGGTGGCTCGCAACAGAATAATATTAATGAGAATAAGAATAAGCAGCAATAAAACATCAAACATTTAAAACTTCTCTGAACAGGGCTGCCTTCAGATGTCTTCCAAAAGTCACAATACTTTCACTTGTGGTGAATTTGCACAAAGGCTGGTTTTGTGCAATGTGAGATTTGCATTTCCAGGGTGGGGGAGGTGCAAGATTGGCGCTGCCCTCAAAACCTTGTGTAATGGAACATCCTTTTTTAAAATTTGTGGAAAAGTTCCACTGATGGGAACATAATTTGCTATGAGATGTAACTACACTGAAAATCAAGCAGATTTAATTACTTCTGCAGATGCCATGAGAATGCATCCCTGGGTATTATCTCACCCCAACTCCCTCAAGGTTTGAGCAAGCTTATTAACAGTTGGGTGATTCTGTTTGCTACAACATTCAGTTTTTTGTTTCTGCTTTTTTTTAATAAGTAACCCCTGCAGGTGTAAAATATAAAAAAAAATCTAGTTAGGAACCTCAAGAGAAATAATACTAATTGCTGGAGGATTCTGCTAAAAGTGTGGCCTTTGTTTTTGCTACAAAACACTTGACACTTGGAGTAAGTGAATCATAAAATACTTGACCAGATGTATTTAATAGCATTTGTATTATAGGTCCTGGGAGAAAGTATAAACTCTGCTTGCATTTTCCCACACCAAAACAAGGTGTAGTAGCAAGCATGTGGAACATATTATTACTATTCAACAATTATTTAATGCCATTAATATATGATACGTGTGTGTGTGTGTGTAATTATCTATCTTTCTTCATTCATAGAAGTCACTAGTTGTTCTGGGGCTGGAGGGAAGGAGACTAATAGAATGAAGGTTATGTAGCTTAGTAATTAATGAAAGGGACAATAATAGAGTTGCAAAGGACTTTAAAGTTCAGTGGAAAATTAGGCTATGTTGTTCATAAAACACTTGCGCTGAAGAAGTGGATTTAGGGAGGGAGACTCGGAGGTGGAGTTAAAAAAAATGTCTTGACAGAAAGCTCAGGTGAAACTGTTCCAGATGGACATATTCCAAATTAATTGTGCCTCTGGCAGGTAGCTGGCACTTCTTTCAAAACAAAAAACAGAATAAGTAGAAAGCCAAACAGCTCTTCTCCTTTCTCTCCTGTTGCCAGTGGGATGCTGGATTCCTTTTTCAAATCCCTTCTGAGATGCATTAAAACTAGCAAAAACAAAGTGTCACGGCATACTTAAGCCTAACAGATTTATTGTGGCAAAAGCTTCTGTGGAGTAGTTCTTATTTATTTACAATATTTGCATGCCATCCAATGACAAAGTTCTTTGGGTGGCTTACAGTATCAATAAAACAATAAATCACGACTGTAAACAACATAGGAGGGGATTAGAGCTCTTGTCATCCATGAAAGCTTATGCTGTAATAAATCCATTAGGACTATTTAGTTTTGCTGCAACAAACACTACTGCCTGTCTAGAATGTAAAAGCATTCTAGACTTACCATTGAATGGAAAACTAGAAGCTCAGGGGTTCTTACCCTGTGATCCATAAATCCCTTTAACTTGGATGGGCTTCAGCGGGTCTGTGAACTGGGTGCAGAAAATCCTATTTACAGTTCTTTGATTCTATGAAAGGGGGCCAGTAACTCAAAAAAGGTTAAGAACCACTGGTTTAACTGGTGTTACAGTTTTTATCTGATTCAACAAAAAACTCAAAACAAATATTGCATAAGATTAAAATAAACAAGGGTGTTATACAAATTGCCTTGTTTGGTAATAAAGAGGGAGGGTAGGCTAAGCTAACCAGTGTTGTACTCAAGGATTTTGGAGCATGGCTCCCTGTGTAAATATATCTGAAAGATGTTATAATACTGCAACTAAGAGAACCAAATCAAATCAACTCCCCACTGTTTGTGGTGGGTCAGAATTTCTCTGGGGTCAGTTGTCATTTCAGCTGAGGTTCTGGAATTGCCTGGTGAGAACGGTTCTCAAAATCATATGCTAGATTGTTTTCCCTACCCAATTTTATGTGAGTACGAAGTGGTTCAGGTTTACTTTAAAGTTTTTACAAATGTTTCCAACAGCTGCTGAGGTACACAACAATCCTGTTCGCTTGCAAGGATTAAACCATCATCTTCTATTCTTCTTTCCTAGACATCAGACATCCAGAGGAACTCTCCCTTTTGAGGAAGCCCAGAGATCCCACAAAGAAGAAAAAGAAAAAACTGGATGACCAGTATGAAGATGAGACACTTGAGCTGGAAGGACCATTAATCACCCCTGGATCAGGTGGAGCCTATATTTTGCTTTAGAGGAACAAGAGGAATAATAAGAGCTTGGGGAAGGAGAGAAGTATGGAGAGCGATGTAAACATGTCACTGGGTGGGTGGGTGGGAATGCTAAGGAAGAGAAAGTTTAGAACTGAAATTGGAGCAGGTGCTAAATGGAAAGATGCACAGTCACACCTAATCTCTTGATGGCCTTGCAGGAAATGGCCTTGCAGCTAAAATCTACAGTATTCATTGGGGAGCTATATACTGCTTGGTAATGAGACTCACCCTGTTCCACAATTAAGACAGTGGCACTGTGACAACTGCTAATCTGAGTATTGTGCCTGACTCACTGAGCCATTTGGCCTTGCGCATGGATAACAGTGCATTAGGTGCAGTGTCGAATTGGGGGACATCTCTTTGTATGTTCCCAAATTCCCCTCACACACACACACCTGCTCATCATTTCTGCACCCAATACGGTGGATAATAACTTAGCTTTGTGTCAATAGAAGTGCTAACTGTTTTCTGAAATAAGAAGCAGTAGTAGTTCTCCTTTCACCTGCCGGTGGATAATGGGAAGCTTAACAGCTTTTGTTTTTATCTGTATTTGTTGGTTTAATAGCACAGCCTGCAGATATATTAAAAAGTAGCCCTGTGTTCTTTGCTGGCTGTCTAATAATGGATTTTTCCTACATACAAGCTATGACTTGGCTTGTTTATAGAGTTGGATAGGGTGCTTCTGAATGGAAGTTGTGAATTTGAAGACGATGGGACGTTTCCAGGCATTGCAGATATTTTGAGAATAGCCCTGGATTGAACAGCCCTGTTGTATGGATGTGACATTCTGAACACCCACGTAGTGTGGGTGATGGTGATACTGACAAAAAATAGTAGTGATGTTTGCCTATATCCCAGCCACCAAATGGAGCCCTGGGTGTTTAGCATTAAAATGCAAAACTGCAATAACAAAACGTGTCTGAAATATTTTTAAAGGGGGACAATAGTTATTTTATGATTAAAATTGTATAGTACTCTGCTTTTAAAAATAAATTTCCGAACCAGATACGTGGGAAAAGGAAAGAATGCCCTAATGAGAAACATGCAGTGGATTCTCTGCAGTCTTCCTCATGTTTGAAAGCCCTCTGACAAAACACTGACATCTGGAAGGAACAAAATCCGCACTGAAAATTGCTCTGTTCTAAAAAGCTTTCAGATGCAATTCAGGGATCCCTCAGTGTGGGGGTGGGGTTTGGTTAGATTGAGATTCTTGGAGGAAGTCTCAATTGTAGCTAGGACATGTGCCTTTCAGGGCCTTTAAACCCAACACTAAATTTCAAATTTAACACTAGGTTAAGTTTAATATACCGCTTTATAGGCAGCCAATGTCATAGGGATGTGTTGGTGCAGTAATTGTGTCTTACCAGTTTCCAGCAGAGTGACTGCTAGGGTCTTGGGTGCACCTGCTGTAAGCAACCCCATCAGGAATTGGTTCTTTGCATATCTCTAGCTTCTGGAGCCTTCTCTCCTGCCAAAAGCTACCATCTAATTTTAATTGTGAGGCAGTGTGTGCTGGCTTGAGGACCAGCACCCCCTTCTTAGTTGGCAGCAGGAAGTACTGACATCAGACACTCTAGGTGTGAAGAGGGCATGCTGGGGCCAGTCCCGAGGAACCCCTGTGGAGAAATGTCTAACAGATCATTTTACTGATGTAAACACAAGTAGTAACTTAATGCCTGAAACATCTTTCCTGTCTGGCTCCATTTAAAATGCCAGCCTCCTCATCTCAAGGGGCAGCTAGAGGTGTCATGTCCCTGTGAATGACTTCAAGTAAACTTACTCTTGATTGCTGCTTTACTGCAGGATCATCTTCAAGTGAGTAAGGCTCAGCATGCTTGCTAGGAAGTCAGAAATCAATAGGACAGACTCCTGCCATTGTGTCACCAACCACAATTAGGTTTTTACATCTACATATTCTTCCTTTGTCCCCATGCTTCTGAGCGTGCATACATAATTAAAGATAGCATCATAGAGCTTTCCAGCGTGCACTGATCCTTCCAAGAAATAATTAAAACTAAAAAAAATCTTAAAATTACAAGAGATCCAGTCCCTACATGCTGTTGTGAGAATTTAAAACATATGCCTTGCATAGTTTCCTGAAATTCACCCTATTTTGAGAGAATGGGAGTGCTTTGGAAGGGGAATTGCAAAACTAGTCTTAGAACAGTGATTGGTTTGTTTTCTTTCTGAAAAGTTCTCCTTTCATGTCTTCCCCCTCTTGCTTCATTTTCCTCGTGTTCCCCTGTGCACATTTTTACTATTAGGCAAGTAAAAAACCAACCCAACCTTACCTGTTAATATAGAATTGCTCTTACTTGCCTCAAGTCCATAGAGCAGGTTACCAGTGTAATTAAAACTGGGTATTGATTGTTTAGACATGATTGTTTAGAATGATTGGTTCTCTCCTTGGTTTTTAAAACCTATTTCTGTATATAGTATTCTCCACAGGGAAGGGCTGTACCTCAGCTGTAGAGCATGCGCTTTGCATTCAGAAGGTCCCAGGTACAATCCCCAGCAGGTTAGGAATGTCCCTGTCTGAAACCTTAGAGAGCCACTACCAGTCAGTGCAGTCTACCTGGAGGCTGGACTATTTTCTGTGTGCAAATCTTGTACCACTGCAGCTGCAGCTCTGGGTAATCACCTCATCCATGATCTCCCATCACAGCTGTTCCAATTTCTGGATGGAAGATTGCCTGGCTGGAAACCTGGTGGTGAGCACCAGTGGGTTTTGTTCTGTTTTTATTTTTATTTTTTAAAGCATTAGGCAAATTCATGGAGGAAGCGAGCCATGTGAGTAAAACATGCTTGAGTCCCTCACTAACGCTGCATAGGTAAAGGTAAAGGGACCCCTGACCATTAGGTCCAGTCGTGACCGATTCTAGGATTGCGGCACTCATCTCGCTTTATTGGCCGAGAGAGCCGGCGTACAGCTTCTGGGTCATGTGGCCAGCATGACTAAGCCGCTTCTGGCGAACCAGAGCAGCGCACGGAAACGCCATTTACCTTCCCGCTGTAGCGGTACCTATTTATCTACTTGCACTTTGATGTGCTTTTGAACTGCTAGGTTGGCAGGAGCAGGGACTGAGCAACAGGAGCTCACCCCATTGCGGGGATTTGAACCGCCGACCTTCTGATCAGTCCTAGGCTGATTTTTCACCACCCCCACCTGTGGACAAGGGATGAGGAGGTGTTCTGCATGCAGTAATCATGCCAGGGTTGTGTGGAAGAGCAGGGGGTAAATGCGCAAACGCAACACCTGCTCACAGTTGCTATGCAGATAGGAGAATGTCAACTTGTTGCACACCCCAAGACATTATGTAAGATTCAGTTCCTTTTGCAGCAGCGCATCATGGATTACTTTTTAAAAATCTGCTCATGCCACATCATTTTGGTTCAGGGACATGATGTTTTGTTAAGTTGCCGTGCTGTAGACAACGGTACATTCCACTCCACATACATTACAGCAAGTCTTAGAATTGGATTCTGAGAAACATTAAAGATTTGGCAGGGGATAATGAATGGTTTGCTACAACTTACCTTTGCGGCACTCCCTTCTTGCACACCTTGTTAGCCTGAGGATTTAATATACTCTCGTATTCATACACAGTTCATTTAAAGGTAGTAATTTGGCCCCTGGCATTAAGCCACAAGCCCGCCAGTCGCTCATTTCCAAAGAGCATTCTTCGCTGTTGCTTATTAGAATGAATAACAAATACATTCTTGCCAGTTACATACCTTCTTGCCGCCCACTGCAACCCAGTTTAAGGCCACAAACTTTTACCTGCCATGACTTCATTAAAATGAGTTGTTGATCTAGAATGAAATCCCACACAGTCCCAATTCCCTACGCACCACAGTTGGTAACAGAGCTACTTTTTCACCACTGGCTATCAGGTCAGAAACGCACTGTGACCAGGGGCATCCATGTGTGTGCTGTATAAATTCATTCGTACATTTGGGTTTCATGCAGCTTACTGAATTGCATAACTGTTTTGGTTTGCATTATTTAGTGGCTGGAGACTCTGCACTTAACCTTGGGATAGAGATGTTATGTAGAAGACAACACTCAACTGTGGGGGGTAGGGTATGGGTCATTCCTGGGAGAGGGGGAAATCCTGATCATGGAAAGAAATCATTGTTTTTGTATGAGTTGAAAAAAATGATTTCAATTAATGGGAACTATATAAAATTACTTAAACATCAGAATGAATCTTGGATTCTGGCCATGTCTTTGCAGACCACACAAGAATTCTGGAGAATGTTGTCCATCCCTATCTTAAAATGTGAAAGTTCAGATGTTATGAATTTTGTTTACTAGGTTGCGGTGTGTGTGTGTGTGTGTGTGTGTGTGTGTGTGTGTGTGTTTTCCTGCTTCTGTTGCTAATGGCTTGGATTCTTTGACCTGCTTAATAAGGGGGGGTGTCAGGATTTCTCAACACTAGGTCTTCAGTCCTTGGGAGGATATTGCTCTCTAAGGATCACACCCTGGCTCACCTCTCCTCCCCTCTTCACCATTGTGGCTTTTTTGTTTTGTTTTATCACAGTGCTTCAAAGATCAGATAAACTGAAGGGAGCAATTTAGCAATCCTGCTTTGTAGTCTGCCCTCTCCTGCCCTTGGCATTCCTCCACAAAGCCCAGAATTGTAAATAAATTGGTTAGTTGCTTTGTAAAGAGTGCTTTTGCTCAAAATATGAGAGAGAAGCAAGTTTTTAAAAAAAACAAAAAACAAAATCCATTAATAGGGAGGAGAGAACAAACACACACACACACACACACACACACACACACACACTGACTGATTGTGGCACTTGGCTAAGTGTCATGACAAACACAGTTGAGTTCAGCATGAGACCTGCTATGCAAAGTGTCATTAAGGGCCAAACTAGATCTCACACAGAAAACAAAGGAAAACAAGTCTCCCAGCATTGTTAAATGAAAGCATTGTGTGAGGCCACTGTCAGGACTGTAGGAGAGGATACCTAACCAGAGGAGGGAAGGTTGTATTTCTGTCCGGAATTGCATACATGTAACCCAGCTGCTTTTCTACTCAGGAGAAGAGAAAGGAGTAACTTTTCCCATGTTGGTGGAAAATAAGTTAGGTCTGTGGGGAGAAGATTTTGAGTGAGGAAAATGGCTGGAGGAGGGAAGGTTTTTTAGGCAGCGAGTCTCTCCTTACTTCCCTCACTTCCTGATTGTAGCAGCTTCAGATTTAAGAGAGAGAGTTAAAACCACTGGGATATGGTAACATACCTCCAGTGCAATGTCTAGTTTTTCCCCTAAGAGAGAAAAATGGATGACTCTTTCCTATGGATCCAGACAAATCTGTAGAAGAAAAAGCCTTCCCCCTAAGTGTCAGTCTACTGAGTGATTCACTGGCTGTTGCTTTTCCACTGCAAAGCAGAGCATAGATAGAAGAACAGGGGAGTGTGATTTGCAAGCGAAGGGCAGCTGTGGTGGGGCTGGTGGCTCATTTACTCTCCCCTGCAAATTCTCAGTATCCCTTCTTTGCAGTGAAGTGGAAGCCAAGATTCCGTGACCCGTTTTTGCTCAAATTGCAGGTCAGCCCTCTGTTCTGGAATGCTGTTGATTCTGCAGTTTCACCAACTAAGAACCCCTAGGCACTATACTTTTAAAGCAGAATCACAAATTTGTGTAAGGAGAATCCATTTGCCTCTTACAGCTACAGTTCTCAAGAGCGGTTTATTAATTCTTCTTCCAAGGGAACTCCCAAGAATTGTAGCTCTCTGATGGCAATAGGGGGGGGTCTCCTAAGCACTCTTGGACCTGTAACAAGCTGCAGCTCCCATGACTCTTTGTTTAAAGTTGTGTGACACAATTTTAGATATACAGTGGACATTTGGGTTGCGAATGTGATCCGTGTGGGAGGCATGTTCGCAACCCGCAGCGTCGCATCTGCACATGTGTGAATCGCGATTGGGCGCTTATGCGCAAAGCGTGATTTAGCATTTCTGCACATGCGCAAGCACCGAAACCCGGAAGTAACCCAGTACTTCTGGGTTCGGCGCGGTGCGCAAACTGAAAACACGCAACCTGAAGCATTTGAAACCCAAGGTATGACTGTATTGTGCAGATGGGGGTCTAATTCTCCAAGTGGTTAATAAAGGACATAGAATTGCCACCAAATGAAATGCGGTAGCAGCAAGGGCAAAGTGCTAAAGTGTTAAGGATATTGCTTTAAAAGCTGCAAGAGAAAAAGGATACGGAAGAACCTCTGCCGTTTTCAATTAGCGTGTGATTGCATTTGCTCTCATGTCTGTCTTAACTTGTCTGCTTTTGAAAGACTCCTTTTGACAAAGACTGTTCTATTTTGTTTTGTTTACCTTTTTTTTTACTCTAGAAAGTGTAATGTACATTGATAGCATTGTAATTTTTTTTAGAAAATCAATTTGTCAAGGAGGAATGCCTCTTAATTTCCAAGTGGGAACATTTCTAAAGCGAAAATGGGAAGAAATGGAATACCTGGGTTTTGTGCATAGGCATCTCATTTTGCAGCCGCAAGCTATTAAGCACTGCTTCTTTACAGCCTTCCTTGAAATAAATGCAGATTGGAATAATCAGTTGCACAGTGAATTGACTCCTGTGTGAGCTGCAGGATGGTTGTGCAGAAGCAGCTGGCTTCCTTAGAATCCCAGCAGCCTTTCTCGGTGGCGGTTGGATTCCAGTTGTCGTCGTCCTTCAGGCTCCAGCCCTATCACACACCTGTTCCAGGCTACAGGCCTTTGCCTGGGTTTTTAGTTTAGAGGAAAGGCAAGTGCGAGGCGACATGATAGAAGCTTATAAAATTATGCATGGCGTGGAGAAAAGGAATAGAGAAAAGTTGTTCTCCTCTCATAACAGTAGAACTCGTGGACATTCAGAGAAGCTGAAGGTTGGAAGACTTAGGACAGATCAAAGAAAGGGCTTTTTCATGCAGCACATAGTCAAACTGCAGAACTCACTCGTCTAGGAGGCGGTGATGACCACCACCCTGGGTGGCTTTTGGTAAAAATTCATGGAGGAGAGGGATTTCAATGGCTACTAACCAGGATAGCTATTCTCTGCCTCCACAGTTGGAGACAGCCTTGCTTCTGAATGCCCGTTACTGGAAACTACAGAAGGGGAGAGGGCTGCTGTGCTCGGAGCCTCCTTGTGAGTTTCCCACAGGCATATGATTGGTTACTGTGAGAACCGGACGCTGGAATAAATGGGCCATTGGCCTGATACAGCAGGCTATCCTTACACACTTATGTGTTCTGCATAAAAACCCTCTTCATGCTGTAATAGAGCAATTTATGCACCAATTTAAAATGCTTGTACAGTTTCGTCCTAAGGCAGGGATGGAGTGTGTGTGTGTTCACTAAAATCCAAAGCTCTATAAAACACAGACAAGTGCAAACATATGTAGAATTAAATAGCAGCCTGCCTCTGAGCCCATTCTAAGCCTAGGAATTTGTTTCACTAACGCAACGGAACTAAGCTCAAAGCCCTTTCATAGAATCCAACCAGGTAAAACACTCAGAGGGTGTGGACCAGTGACTCCAGGGGGAGAGTCCAGGACCTAGAGAGGCTTGGAGGGCTGTATTCTGGGCCCAAGGCATGAGATTCCTCACCCCTGGTGTCTATATACTGAACAGGTCTCTCCCACTCCCAGCTTGTATTCTCCATCTGTAAAATAAAAATAATGGTGACTTTCCTCACAATATTGTTAGAAAAAATAGTTAACAATCCTTATATGTTATTAGATTTACAGCAGTGAATGAGAACTATGCTTCAGAGGAAACACTGTTACAGGGTGGGTGTGGGATTTTGGCTGTCCAGGTGTTGCTAAATTACAACTCCCAGCAGCACCAGCATACATGGCTAATAGCCAGGGGTGATGGGAGTTGTAGTTCAGCAAAGGCTTTCCACACACCTACACTAGTGTGTTCTTCTAGTGGTAGTTAAATTCAGTTTCAGCTGTTCATTGCTTTTTAAAATCCACCCCTGCTGCTGCCTATTTACTCCACAGCTGAACAAATACTGAACTTAAGTCCTCAGCCACTGCTGCTCTCATATTCTAAATATATTTTGGGGTTCTTTTAGATCAAGCCAGAGGTGGCTTCGCAGTTTGCAGCTCTTTACAGAAACGTATATGTTACAAGCCCACCGGGTGTTGGGTGTGAGAACGGGCGTTTCTGAGCCCCTTACAAAACACAGAAGGGTTGTTAGAGGTCAAACTAAGCATGGCCATATTGGTAAGGTATGGTCCCTATATCTCAACTATGTGTATAGAAGTTATGTTAATAAAAGATCTCCAGCCACTCAAGCTTACTTATGGAGAAACCACATCACAGATAGCTGAGACTTCGAAGACGCTTCCAATGATTCAGCATTAGGCAGTGCCCCTGCTTGACTTTTCTTTTTATATGCGATTAATATAAGCATTCAATAATCTACAGGTTTTGTTGGAATTGATTAGTGTTATTTTACTACAAATTAATAAAATATTCCAGAGAGAGGGGGGGGGGAGAGAGAGAGACTATTTTCCCCTGATGCTTCTGTCCTATTAAATACTTTTGGCACAAAATTGGCTCTTTGGAGGCTAATCTTGACTCAAATTCTGCTAGTTGTGAGTATATAGTACAAGTTCCTTTAAAAAAACAATAGACTGGAGGTGCAAAATTTCCAAATGATCCAAAGCTAATCTGGACACCCAGAAATTAAATAGATTTAAACTGATTGGAGCAGTGGCAGCACCATCTTAATGATGCACATGGGAAGCCAGCACTTTGAATTTCTACTTCTGCTGTTAATAAGACCCTGGATCCTCTACTGCAAACAGAATCATTTTCTTTATTTAAGGAAGGTTTAATGTTAATGTTAGTGTTGGACTAGACTATCCAAGCAAACTCTAGCAAAAGTCTAATGGAGCTTTCAGTTTTGTTGAGTGGAAGCAAAATGAACGTAGAGAATTCCAACCCTTAAGAGTCTCAAGAGGCAAAATTTCTCACCCCCACCTTGTAGAAGAAGTATCACAGTCTACCTTCCCCTATCCTAAGGGGCATACTTGCCTTATTGATCTCCCTAATAGCAGGAGGTGGGTCGCTGCATAAAGGAGGCTTAAACCAGGCTTTTAAATTTAACACAGAATAATGGCAAATATTCCAAAACTCTGAAGAATGAGCCTTGCAACACATGTATAGCAAGAGGTTATAAGAAGCTCACCACAAAGAGATTGTGCAGCTTAGACTCTTGTGAACTATTTTAAGAAGAGTTGGTTTTGAGCCTGGGGAGCCGCATGCTGAAATCCAGGCAGCCGTATTTGTTTCTCAGAGTTCAGCCAAGAAAAGGGAAACTCTTTACTGCCTTCTGTGAGGGCTGCTTCAGATACTCATTTCTGAAGTGGTAAAGTCCTCATGCTGTGAATTCATCATCTTCATTTCACACGGAGAGTTTCTGTGCAGTGTGCAGCTTTTACGTGAAAAAGTAAAAACCCAGTCTGTTTTTCAAGAGTTCTGCTATCCTGTGTATTAACTCAGTTGTGTGTTGGGTGAAAACTATCTGCTACAAATGGCTCCCTGCAAGCTGTATTGACATATAAGGATTTTTATACATTTAGAAATAAGCATCTTACCATACTCTCCTTTCTCCCTCAACAAAAGATGCAGAGTCCTTTTCTTTGGTATTTATAAAGAGCAGCATTCAGGCAGAATTCTTACCCAGTTGCTCAGTAAAAGAAGAAGAAGAAGGAAAGGCAAAAGTATTTCCACTTTCCAGTGTTCTGGATAATGTTTGCAAAAGCACTGAGATAATTGCCAAGCAAGGGAAGTAATGAATGGACTACTTCATTTCCTTCCATTGCGTGTATAGGCAAAAGATGACGAAGCAGGAGTTTTGCATTTCCTCCCTTGTCAGATAGAAGTAATACTGTTCATCTTGGCCAAGTCCTCATTTTCCTGGAGGACTGGGTGGAAATGGACTTACCCAGCCTGACAACAGTCTGCTCTAATTTCACAGCACTAATTTTCCAACATGGGCGCTTGGTGCTAAAAACACTGTTACAGGCGTATGCTATTGATCTTTTAGATTTCTGCTGTTTTGCATTGTCACTTGATGCACATTGCCATAATAAAATTACTGCCTGTAGGCTTTATTTTACTGTTTCACCTGCCATCCGGTGTACAGTTCAGACCTCTTCACATGTGTCATGTGCTCAGTTGCACCCTTGAACATCTCTGCCTGTTTTTCACCCCTGCCTGTTTTTCACCCCTGCTATTCTTATTTCTGCTTCTTTCTGCGTCTTCATCTTACCTTCTGACTTCCTTTCTTTCCTTCTCTGTAGGCTCTGATGTTCTTTACATCGGCCCAGTGAAAGGTGAGCCCCATGTGGGTAGGACTTCATCTCCTGTGACTTTTCTTTTGACTGTTTTCCTACCTCTCATCTACACGAGTCTGAAAATCCTCATGCAACAGGGCGTTCTTAGTTTTTTGCTCTACTTACAAAGCATGGAAATGCAGTTCTGGGTTGTCTTTTCCCATTGAACAATTATTTAGGATATTGATATTGTTGTGAGATGCTTTGAGTTTGACCATGTTGTTGGAAAAGTGGCTTAATAGTATTAAATCAAAATACAGTTTTGATTTTAACATTATATCAGAAGCAGAGCCCTAGAAGCATCAGTTACTCACACTCCTGCAAGCAGTATCTGCTTTATGATAATGTGAAGTACAGATTCACAGATCATGGGGAAATGTATGAACTCCAGTGAGCATCTTGAGATGCAAGTTCTTGCTTTTTGTGATATGCTGGAAATGGGAGCCAAATTTGCCTGTCACTCAAACTCCTGTGCTCCCTGCTCCTTGCACACTTAAATTTCTTTGCGGAACTCTTCGCTTGTCTATTTGTTCTTCGTCAAGTGAAACAAAATGCTATCTTTTATTCTGATGATAACTTTGTTCTAATTCTCTTCTCTCAAATTAGGAAGCATTTATTCAAGTCCAGGGCTTTATAGCAAAACCATGACGCCAACTTACGATTCACATGATGGGAGTCCTTTGTCGCCAACTTCAGCTTGGTTTGGAGATAGTGCTTTATCAGAAGGGAATCCAGGTATACTTGCCGTCAGCCAGCCCATCACCTCCCCAGAAATCCTAGCCAAAATGTATAAACCGCAGGCGCTTCTGGATAAGGCCAAGATCAACCAGGGGTAGGTTTTAAAAGCTTATTTAAGCAGCTTATATTTTGAAGAAGAAGAAGGGGGGAAATGTCATTTGAAATGGCTAAGCCAGCACTTTCTTTGTGTGTTGGCAGGTGGCTGGATTCTTCAAGGTCACTTATGGAGCAGGATGTGAAGGAGAATGAAGCCTTACTTCTTCGGTTTAAGTACTACAGCTTCTTTGATTTGAATCCTAAGGTATAATGCTATGTGTGCTGGGATATCTTCTGCAAGATTTTCAGTGTCTGTGATGGAGAGACAGAAAAGGGCATGCATGACACATGTTTCGTAAGGAGGGGAAAGGAGCCAAAGTGTTCTAAACCCAGTAATACTGCACAGGCTCGACGGCTCTGCAATTCTTGCCTGCTTAGAAGCTGAATCCATACCAATAGCACGGTTGCGCTTCATGTTCTAGAGAGGAAACGCTGATTCTGCATATGGATTTAATTAAGCTAGTGGAATAATTTGGTATGTGTCTTGTGAAAATTAAATGTTTATTTTTCCAATATTCAGGCTAGCAATGAATTTTGACCCTTGGGGGGTATAACTGAAGTGACAGAAGGCAAGGCGGGGGGAAACAGAGAGTGATTTTGAATTAGACAAACAAAAACTGGTGGCTTCGGGAAGACTAGGAAAGGTATTATCTGCTGGGCTCCCTCTCCTTATGGCAGTGGTACCCAAACTTTTTTCAAAGAGGGCCAGATTTGATGAAGCGAAGGGCCGACCAAAGTTGTTGCCCTTTTTTTTAGGATTGAAGTTGTTGAGCCTTTTTAAAGGATTTTACCCCAGGAAATAAACTCCCACAGGGGCCAGATTAAACCGACCGGTGGGTCGGGTTAGGCCCCCGAAACGGACTTTGGACATGTCTGCCTTATGGGGTTGGAAACTGGAAGAGTGATAATCTGATGGGCAACCCAGCCCAAACTTTTGCAGAACTGTTAGGTAATGAATTACTGTTTGGTGACACTACTTCATCCTACTTATATCTAGAAGCACCACTAGTTAAGCAGTGTTGATAGAACAAAGACAAAAGGCTTAATTGCAAATGAGGCTGGAGAATGTGTAGGATTGGGCAAACAATTTGAGCAGATTTTGGATAGCTGGTTTCTTTGTGATGTCTTTCCTTTATAGCAGTGGGGGTGACTAATGGCTGGATATATACTACCTCCCTAGTGGGCTGGAAGTTTTCATCTGCCATATGCAAGCTCTGGTATTTCAGACTGACGCAGCAAATAGAAACGAAGCCTTGATGATTTGACAGGATTTTATTACTTGACTACAAAAAGCTATGTGCTATAATCCTTAAGCAGGGTCCTGTACAAATGATATGGTCATGTCCCCATAGTACGATGCAATCAGAATCAACCAACTCTATGAGCAGTCGAAATGGGCAATACTTTTGGAAGAAATAGAGTGCACAGAGGAGGAAATGATGATGTTTGCAGCATTGCAGGTGAGTGGAGATGCTGTAGGTCCAAATCTCTGAACTTTTAATTTTTGCCATCTTAACGATACCTTTCTCTAGAAAGTATTAGTGCCTCTGACATGCTGACTGAGCTTTGTGTCTTGCCCTATATTTTTTCAGTGGCTAGAATGGTTTGTTCTGACACATCTTGACTTCTTCCCCATTTTTTAGGGTTTACTTGAACCTTTTTAGGTGATTTCAAAATAATTTTCCTCCTTGTTATGTCTCAAGCAAAGGAATTTGGATCCGTTTTCGCAAACATGTTTGTATCCATCTTTCCTTTTTTTGTTGGCTTTTAAGCAAATAACAAGTACATTAGGTTACTGAACCACAGGGTTCTGGCACTGAGCCTCTCAAACAGCTGGTGATAATCCCTGGGTTTCCCAAAAATACATTCTACCCTCCTTCTCTAGAATAGGACACAGTTTGCCATTTTTGGCACACACAATGCAGCACATATAAACAGATTTAATGCCAGCTCAAGTCCCCTTCACACTTTATTCCCCTGAAGGGGGCATCACATAATTATTATTTCAAGTGGTGGCATTCTCCTGTATCTGTCCTTTGTATCTGATATGCTGCCTGGCTCTTTCAAAGATATGTTTCCAGAGTGGTTTAACAATCCATCTCTTTCCCCAGGAAACTCTGGAAACTGTAGTTCTGTGTGGGAAATAGGCAACAGCTATTGTGCAGGAAAAAACCTAAGCTTGTATGACCTAACATTTATGTTTGAGACCTTCAGGTAACTTGTTATGAGATACCTATAATACTGACAGAGCTACAGTTCCCAGACATCCCTGGGAAAGAGGGATTACTAAAGCACACTGAGATTTTTATCTCTGTGAGGGGGGTCTCCTAACAACTCTCAGCTCCCTTAACAAACTACATTAAGTTTGATACTTAATCATATTTGTACTGCAGACGAGACCCTGGGCATGTCCATTAACTTCAGGGGGTTTACTCTGAGTAGGATTAGTGTTAAATACCTCTGTAAATTGGTAGCTGGAATTAACATGACATTAAAGAGCTGCACCACATTTGCCATCTTCTGGAAGTAAAATTGGTCTTATAAGTGACACACACTTATAAGATCACCAAGCTCTGAACAGGTCACAAAGGTTTTGGTACCTTTTGGTCTTGCCAATATAAATTGGAGAACTTCAATTGGAGAAGAAGTTTAGCACCACACAGTAAGCTCCACACAGTAGCTTCACAGGAAAATGTCAGGCATGAATGTTACCTTACAGAAAAAGCTACTCCTCCCCACCCGCTTTGGGAGTTCTTTTGAGGATTTGGTTACGACAATCTTCTCTTAGCCAAAGTGCGGTTTCATTTACAGTAGTCTTTATTTGGCTCTTAACTCCTTTCTTGCAGTACCACATCAATAAGCTGTCCATCATGTCATCTGAAAATCACTTGAACAACAGTGACAAAGAGGTTGATGAAGTTGACGCTGCCCTTTCCGACCTGGAGATTACTCTGGAAGGTGGGAAGACATCCACAATTCTGGTAAGGGCAGGAAGTGGGAGCTTCAATCTTAACCTAAAGAGCACATCTCTGCTAAAACATTGGGGCTGGCAATCTGGAAGAAAAACGTGCAATCGAGTGGATAGACCTAAATGAACATTTTGAGAGCAGCTCAATCTATAAATGAGAAACAGACTTCTCACAGTGAAGAAACAGGCTAAAGACTATGTGGTTTTATAACTCTTAATTCAGAGACAGGAACCTGTGTTCCTCCAAATATTGCTGCACCATCCCTGACATCTGGAGGGCCACAGGCTCCATACCCCTGCTGTAATGTCACTGATCATCTACAGTGGATGGGCTGACTTAACAGAGAGCAGGCCAGCAGCTCCCTCTACTAGCAAACTCAGAATGGAACAGGAAGCAAGACCCCTGGATCCCCTTGCAAGAGTCTCCATTGAAGCAGTCATCTCCTGCTATTTTCGTTCTCTTGCAGACCTGTTGTTGTGATGCAATAAGACAGAAATGCATTCCATGCGAAATTTTCTCTGGCACAAGTGTTGTTGCAATGGGTGGGAGTTCTGCACCAGTCGTGCTTTTGCACAACTCCATTCGTTTCAGCGAAACTTGCGCAGGAGACTTTTGCACTTAGGAATTATGTTGCTCACAGTAAACACTGCAGATCAGAAACTTGATGCAAGAGCTCGAGTCTCTTTTGGGTTCATTTATACAGCCCAGCGTCATTAAAGAGTGCTTATTCTGAGAGACCCGGCACTGCCAAGGAATCCCAAGCACGTTGTTCTGCCAAGCACTTCCCTTGTGGCCCAGCTTGGATTGTTCATAGGTTGTGGAGTCTCTGGAACTGCAGATTTCACCTTCCAGAGATAAGCATCCTGCTCTCATACAGAATTTTTTACATGATTGCTTATGCTGGGATGCAACACAAGTCTTTGATGTTGCCTATCTTTCAACTATGGGACGCGGGTGGCGCTGTGGGTAAAAGCCTCAGCTCCTAGGGCTTGCCGATCGAAAGGTCGGCGGTTCGAATCCCCGTGGCGGGGTGCGCTCCCGTTGCTCGGTCCCAGCGCCTGCCAACCTAGCAGTTCGAAAGCACCCCCGGGTGCAAGTAGATAAATAGGGACCGCTTCTAGCGGGAAGGTAAACGGCGTTTCCGTGTGCGGCTCTGGCTCGCCAGAGCAGCGATGTCACGCTGGCCACGTGACCCGGAAGTGTCTCCGGACAGCGCTGGCCCCCGGCCTATAGAGTGAGATGGGCGCACCAACCCCAGAGTCTGTCAAGACTGGCCCGTATGGGCAGGGGTACCTTTACCTTTACCTTTACCTATCTTTCAACTTGGTTCAGTCTCTCATCTCAGCCTTTTAAAATGTGTAAATAAATCAGAGGAAGCATATCAAGATTACTGTCTAAAACAGGAGAATCTGCAGAAGTTTTAATGGAAGTTACCCATTTAGCCCTGCTGCCTGGGATGTAAGGATTTCGTCCTCTTTAGATTATGGAACATACCTGTTAAACTTTCCTGTCCTAGCACAGGGGTTCTTTCCTTTTCCCCATATCTTTCCAGCAAGCAACTTAAATGCCAACTGAGCAGTGTTAAGTGGGACTCATTCTTGTCTCGGGCATTGGGCCAGACGGATCAGTGCAAAGTGCTGGGGTCTCTTAGAGATGCCCAGGCAAGGAGAAACAAGCAAAGTGCAGCAGAAATCAAGCCTTGCAGCAGAGTTAATCAAAAGAAAAATAACAGAGAGGTGCAGAGACATCAACATAATACCTAAATAATGTGGGGTATGGGGAGCTCACCATATAGTGTTCCTCTTGTTGAGTAATCTGAGGCACAAAAACTGGATGATGTGGCAAGATGATAAGGAATTCCAGGCATCCATGGTAATACAGCGCCCTGAGCGAAGCCAAAATGTGATGCCCTTGCACTGCCTTCCCCAAGGTGGGTAGGCGAGCTTTGGGAAGAAAGCGCAAGGGCGCTGGCAGAATCCTAGAGCCCTCCTACCTCCTTCCCAAAGCAGGGCAAGCACTTACCAGGCGGGCACCCCTTTGACTTGGCACCCAATGGGGGGGAGGGACTAGTTGTGCTGCCCTAAATCAGGCACTGAATCATTCACCCAGTTCATCGCTTCACCGCTGAGTTTCAATAGTTTGTTCTTTATCGGAGGATACAGTTTAAATGCAGGCACATGCTTTCCTGAAGACTCATTCAAAATGTTGCTGTAAAGTTACTGCCTCCACTGGGAAGACTCATCTCAGATACTGAGAACTTTTCCTACAGAAGCATGTGCATATTTGGACAGATGGGGAAAGGAAATTAGCTGTTGGCTAAGCAAAGCTCTGCATGCAACTCTGGAATGCCTTTGTCTTGAAATGCAAGAGCCATTGGAATCTGTGTCCATTCAGTTCTGCAAGTTTGAGGAATGCCCATTCCAGTAAAGGCAGGATTCTATTGGCCTGAGCTTCTGATTCCTCAGCAGCTGAAAGAGAAGGAGCTGCGTATGGTGCCCAAGGGCAGAGGAGTGGATTGGAAGTCATTTATAGCTTTGGAGACACAGCTGCTATTCTCTGTTGCAAAGCAAGGCTCACTCTATTATAGACAGTCATCAGCTGTGGGGGGCTGACCTCAGTCTGGAATGGTCTACTTTTTTTGCTAGATTCCCACATGAGTCCTTCTCATGGAAGAGGAAGAGGAAGTATCAGTGTGTTGGGGGCATGGAGTGGAACACGCTAGCCTCACCCCCAAGGTTTGCATCCCTGCCCTCCTATCCCAGACATTTCCGTGCTGAGCAGAGAAGTTCCGAAGGGG
This sequence comes from Podarcis siculus, assembly GCA_034642415.1. Taxonomy (NCBI): domain Eukaryota; kingdom Metazoa; phylum Chordata; class Lepidosauria; order Squamata; family Lacertidae; genus Podarcis; species Podarcis siculus. The sequence goes on from JAXCMG010000059.1 coordinate 3,772,213, forward strand.
CTCCCAGTTGAGCAGAGACTTCTACAGCTGCAGGCAGAAGGCCCACTTCAAACTCTCCTTGCTCCAGTAAAGAAGGACTGGGACTAAATTAGTAGGGCTGGGCCACATGAGGCCACCACATGCAACCCTGGACCTTCTACACACAATGAGATTTTCCCCTTAGGCACATCACCTGAACAGGCCATGATCTTGTTTTAAAAGGCAAGAGAGAATATTTTAACATGGACTCGGTATGCATAAATAAAATTATTCTGAGCCTATGCAGTTCCCCCGGGTCATGTGGCCAGCATGACTAAGCTGCTTCTGGCGAACCAGAGCAGCGCACGGAAATGCCGTTTACCTTCCCGCTGGAGTGGTACCTATTTATCTACTTGGCACATGCTTTCAAACTGCTAGGTTGGCAGGAGCTGGGACCGAACAGGAGCTCACCTCGTTGCGGGGATTTGAACTGCTGACCTTCTGATTGGCAAGCCCTAGGCTCAGTGGTATGAATATAATACTGTACTGCACTGGAAAGTTAAATAGGTGACTGTCTTTCTTGTTTGAAAGCATCTGAAGAAAACCAGACCATTTAGCCTCTCCAAAGATCTAAAACAACAGTTTTCTAGCTGGCCATCCATAGCCAGAAAGTCCTTGGAAGTTTTGTTGCTATAATTGTTTTTTTAATTGAATCAGGTCTTTTCTTGTTCTTCCTCCTCAAGCAAGGATACTGCCTGCAACCATTTTAATAAGCTGAATCGCTGTCCCCAAAGCATTTCCCCTCCCAGTACTGATTCTTGTTTCTGGCACATGAAACCCACAATGGCTGATGTCTTGTTTTCAGGGTGACATCACTTCGATCCCAGAGCTTGCCGACTTCATTAAAGTCTTCAAGTAAGTATTGGCTGGAAATCCTGGGAGTGCAGCAAAGATTAGCGAACCTTAATGATAAAAATTGCAATGCTTCTTCCCTAGAATCTCTAGGGGCTCCCTCGGCTTGGCTTTGAAACCTGAAGCAGCCTCTACCACATATACTTAGGAAGTAGATTTTTTTTTTTTTAATGTTACAGATGGCTTAAACATCTTATGCACTCAGCCCCTGGATTTATTTTCGCTGCCAGGCCAGGGCTTGACAACTAAGAGTATCTTTGAGTATGTTTATTATCCATCTATGTGCTCATGAAGTCCAAGACAGGCACAGTGATACCTCGGGTTACATACGCTTCAGGTTACATACGTTTCAGGTTACAGACTCCGCTAACCCAGAAATAGTGCTTCAAGTTAAGAACTTTGCTTCAGGATGAGGACAGAAATCATGCTCTGGAGGCACAGCAGCAGCGGAAGGCCCCATTAGCTAAAGTGGTGCTTCAGGTTAAGAACAGTTTCAGGTTAAGAACGGACCTCCGGAACGAATTAAGTACTTAACCCAAGGTACCACTGTACTGGAGTAATATTTCAAGCTATGCAATTATAACTGCAGCTAATCTCTGCACACTGATCAGGTTCACATACTGTACCTGTGTGTGATTTGAAGTGTATGAAAACATCAGTTGTGGTGATTGATTTGGTACCTGCAATCCATCCCTCAGTGCTAAATAAATAATGCCAGAATTGTACATATGTCTGTGCGTAAAGTGACCCATTGTTCGAATTTATGGGTTGAATCCAATGCTGGTCCAACTCAGAGTAGACCCATTTGAATTAATGGCCCTTAATGAGTTGTTTCCATTCATTTCAGTGGGTCTGCTCTAAATTGGGAGTAGCACTGGATGCAGCCACTGGCTTCCATATTGGAGGATAAGAACTGCAGAATGGTTTGAGACCCAGCATCTTACGTTTTGATACTAAAACTGGTTCAGGTCCTTTACTACTCCTTAGATCAGTAGCTGGTGCTGAAATGTTTTCTGTGATGGAGTTCACCCTGGCAGCCATCCCAGCTGTCCTAAAATTAGGGACTGTTGCGTAGCTTGAAATATCACTCCAGTACCTTCCTTGGACTTCATGAGCACATAGATGGATAATAAACAAGCTTGATTCCAGCCTGTTTGCTCTATTTAAGAGGAAGAGTATTATCTTGGATCAGGGCATGTGGAAACTGGAAACAGTTGTGTCTGGACTTTGACTAATGTCTTGGCAGCCTTAGTCGTCTATTGCAAGCTAATACCCACCATACTCTGGACATGACAGGAATTCAGGAATTGGTTGTATGTGTAATATAGCGAGGTATGTAGAGGAAGTGGAGAACAGTTGTTTGCAAGGCAACACATTAAAACGTGGGCTGCTTTCTGGGCTATCGGTGGTCCCTAGGAAGTCCTAGTCATCCTTGCAGTGGGTTATAGGTAGCTGGTTCCCCATCCCCACCCCGATTCTTTTCATATTGTGGGGTGGGGAGACGCTGGCCTTTCCCTTTCGTTTCCTGGGCATTTCCTTTCATTGTAAACACCACCAGGCAACCTGAGACATATCAGAGAGCTGCAGTTTTAAAGTGGAAGCCAGCGTGGCGCTGGCAGAATGTTGGATTTAGATGACGAGGGGAACCCGGCTTCAAATGGCCCCTTCTCTGTGAAACTTGCTGGGTGATGTGGCAAGTTGTAGGTTCTCTGCTAAACTTAGCCCTCAGGGTTGTTGCAAGGCTATAACTTTTGAGTACAATGCCCTAGAAAAAGAAAAAAGAGTGCGCTTAAAATCTGGCTTTTTGGTTTTTTAAGTGAGCAGCAGGATTCAGAAGAAAAAAATACCAGGCTGGGCCCACTGTAGATTTCTCAAAAGACCAGGAAGTGTGTATTTGGGGCATGTGGAATGGGCAATCCTTCTTGCAAATGGCCAAAAGGCCAGCATGGGGATGAAGTAGGACCTTGTTTGGTGCTAAAACGAAAAGCTGCACTGGAGAGCAGGAACTGGAGGCAAATAGGCCTATGCCTCTGTTGAATCACAAGCGCATTAAGAATAAACAGCAGCAACAGCAGCTGGCAGACATCCTGCCTTCCAAGAAACCTATCCACGTTGATTTATTACTCAAGCAGTTTCTGCACAACTGCAGCAGGGTTCTGGAATCTGCTGCTGCTTTGCCTAGAGTGCTCTGGTTTGTGAGGGGCCTAGTCATTGCCAGCCCATGCGGATTACAAAAAACCACAGCTGAGTTGCACCACATATTACAGGATAGGATTCATCAACCCGGTGCTCTCCTGCTCTTTCTGGACTACAGCTCCCATTTGCCCCAGCCAGCATGGCTGTTGGGCTTTGCAGTCCAAAATAGCTGAGGGGTATCCGGTTGATGGAGCCTGGAAAATGCAGTTCAACGCCTGACTATAGCTATGCGTTGCAGGGGAAGTTCGGCAACTGCAGATATAGAGGTATTTGCTTGCTTGCTTGCCCCAGTCACTCTGGGCAGCTGCCAACAAAAAATAGTAAAAACACAACACAACATCACACCACACACTATGACTTAGAATTGCAGAGACTTACAATTGTAGAGTTGGAAGAGACCCCAAAGGTCATCTCGTCGTCTTTTGTGTGAGCCTGTACCTTCACACGTTCACACTGAGGCTTATGCTGATGAGTTCCCCTCCAAAAAATAAAATAAAGAAGGTGGGTAGAAAAGAATATCAAGTCAATGGGGTAGCCGCATGGTTGACCATTCATATGGAAGCCCCAGTTGGCATGGGATGGTTATCTGTATGTAAACAGGCAAGCTCATACCATTCCTCTGTCACGTAATTCAGCATTGGTTCCTGATGAAAATATGAGCCATGGCAGTGTGTCCCTTTTGTATACAATAAGCCTGCAACTTAGCCAGGAGTTCCATTCTGGGGATTGCGCCTAAAACCAAAAATTGCTCATACTCAAAACATATTGGGTTCAATGGTGGGTGGCCAAAGTTGTTTTTTTCTGAGACCCTCCTCCATTTTTTGTTCCTGTTTGTTGCTGTGTGCATAAAGCTGAATAAAGCACATAAAGTGAAATGCACGTAGGCTGCGGGCTTTCTGTAATCTTCACAGGAATGGTGGGAACCATTATACATGGTTAGGCGGAGGTTATCATTCTGCCACCATTTCAGATTTAGTTTCTGGAGATCGCTCTTGGACTTGAGTTGCATGTGATACATGCTGGGTGCAAACGTGGTTTCCCCCTCATATTCATATTAATTGCTAACAGGCCAAAGAAGCTGACGCTGAAGGGTTACAAGCAGTACTGGTGCACCTTCAAAGACACATCTATTTCCTGTTACAAGAGCAAGGAAGAATCCAATGGGACTCCGGCTCACCAGATGAACTTGAGAGGTAAGAAAAGACAAGCAGGGTTTCTCTAAAATAGTTTCTCGATTGGGTTTTTTCAGAGAATTGATGAATATAGTCAAGCAAAACAGAAAACACCATAATAAAACGAAACAATACTTTCTGTGTGTACATTTATAGCGGGGGGGGGGGGGCGGAGATGGGGGGGTGTGGCTGGCAGTCAGGGAATACATGCAATTTTGGTATACCTCTTCCCATTTCACCTCTAGTGCTGCATTCGTGGTTCATTTGTTTGTTTTTAAATTCTGCAGCACTTAAATAAAAGTGATCAAGGTGTCTTTGCTTGCTACCTAGATGGGCAGAAGAACCCTGGTCCGAGCAAGGGCATAAACATTCCTTTTTGCTTGTCATGCAATATCATCCCACTGGGAGATCGTTCAGCTGCTTCACCCCTCTGTCATGCCGTACTGTTTTGTTGGAGGCAGGGAAGAGGCCATCCTGAAGGCTGTCAGAATTGATGACAAGCTACGTTGGCCATTGTGCCACATTAATGATGTTTAGAGGGTTTAGTTGGCTCATGGCGTAGAATAGCATGACTGTGTCCCCATTTCCCAAGCAGATGGTGCTACTACTTTATCTGCCACAAACAAACCCTTGTATGTGTGGCTGTGACAAGCAGAGTCCCTACAGAATGTTCTGCTGCTGGTCTGAAAGCAAGACTTAATTCTGCATAAGTAAATTAGAGAGAGAGAGAGACTTTAGCTGTTCTTATTTCTATCTCTGTCAGGAAAAGGGTAGAATGATGATGATGATGATGATGATGCAATATGTATGCTCCCAAATTAACTACGTAAAGGGTAAAGCAAATTGCAATGAGGAGCTTTTAGAAGACATGAGAAAAAACAAACTTTTTGAGAAACAAAATCAGTGCTACTTTGTCTAATCAAAACTAAGCTATTTTATTATCTAACAGCATTTCCTGGTTTTAAGCATCCCCCCCATCCCTTTTAGTATGCAGAGACATTTATTCAGATACCATTTGCAAGGAATTTCTGCTGCATCTGACATTCCTAAGGCTACCAGCTCTGCTTGTATTCAGCAGTAAAGTATTCCAGCTTGGAGGGTTGTGAAACAGGCATGGCTGACATCCTTAAAAAAAAAAAAAGACTTTGAGGCAGAAACAGGGAGAGGCTGCCAAATGACCTCAGACTATAGCTACGAGGATGTGTTCTGGGGAAGGGAAGCCTGGAATACCTTTTTGGGAGCTTTTGAACAAAGCTGCTGCTGCTGACTGAATATTAAAAGAATTCTTTAGGAGGAGCTGAAAAAGGACTAAAATTGCATTCACTGCTTCCAAGAAAAGCGATTCCTTTTAAGAATCACACCGCTTCCCTCTCTAGAGGAGGGTTGTGTTAAAAGCTTCAGCCCTGAAGATGGTGCCCACATTCATCAAGATCCACCTGCACATTGGGGTATTTTCACCATTTCAGTAGTGTACACCCCCCCCCCAAGCACTGATTAAAACAGTGTTTTAAGTTCTCAGATTTGAACATTAGCAATAGCAAGAGAAAATTGCACATAAAATCCAGGGTATGCAAGAAAAACTACAAGCATTTTACGCCACCTGGCAGAACTTTATTCCATATGCATCCAGCAAAGGCTTACGAAAAAGACACAACAACGGCAGCTGTGGACATTTGGCAACTTTAATGTATGCAGCTGGAACTTTTTGTGGCTTGAAGAAGTCATGGTGTACCTTGTATATATATATATTGCATTGGTCCTTTTGCTGTATTTCTCCCCTTCCCTTCCCTGTGTTTTTGTACTGTATTCTTTTTCTTTTGGATAAATAAAATTAAAAATGAGCAAACCTCACTTTTGAGATCAAAAGGTGGGGGTAGGGCATCCACGTCAGAGACTGGAGTGTCCAAGCAGGCTTACCCGCCCGCCCCCCTTTTCCTTCACAAGTGATCGAATAGTAGGCCATTCTTACGAATATTAGGCCATTATTATCAATAAAGGTACCCCTGACCATTAAGTCCAGTCGCGGACGACTTGGGTTGTGGTACTCATCTCGCTTTACTGGCTGAGGGAGCTGGCGTTTGTCCACAGGCAGTTTTTCCGGGTCATGTGGCCAGCAGGACTAAGCTGCTTCTGGCGAAACCAGAGCAGCACACGGAAACGGCGTTTACTTTCCTGCTGGAGCGGTACCTATTTATCTACTTGCACTTTGACGTGCTTTCGAACTGCTAGACTAGGTTGGCAGGAGCAGGGACTGAGCAATGGCAGCTCACACCATCGCAGGGATTCGAACCGCCGACCTTCTGATCGGCAAGCCCAAGAGGCTGAGTGGTTTAGACCACAGCGCCACCCGCGTCCCATATTATTATGAATAGTAGGCCATTATTATTTTGCTCTGTGCTTTCCATCCTGCCCTCAGTTTCATTCACAGCTGCCTCTGTGTCCAAATAGGAATCCAGGAACAAGTTGTTCCATCCCTTTCCGTGATCCTTATCTGATAATAGTGAACCCAAAACCAGACTACTTCCTGCATCGTGTAGTATAACACATCTTATCTACACCCACCTCCTTATGCAGAGTATAAAACCTTGCTCTTTTTTATTGTAGGGTGTGAGGTGACTCCTGATGTCAACATCTCTGGCCAGAAGTTCAACATCAAACTTCTGATCCCCGTGGCTGAAGGCATGAATGAAATTTGGCTCCGTTGTGATAACGTAAGTTTGAATCGTGGGGATTTGTCACAGGGCAGCTACTGCACATGCTTATTTGTGAAGAGTGAGTAGGGGGTGAGCGCTGTAGGGCTCTCCTGGGAACCACAAAATTCTGGGACTGGCTGGCCCTGCGTATGGAGCCTTATGGACGCGGAAGCTTGGAGGCAGTGTTACCTAGGGTACTGTAGCACCCAGTTTATTTTATGTGCGGGTTGCTTGCAGGTGCATTTGTTTCTTTGAACCAACTGAAATCAGACAGCTGAAACACCAACACAATAGTGCCCTTGAGAATCAGTCAGTATCTAAGGCCCATCTGAACAGAGTTGTTTTGTCTGTAGGCCTTTGAGGGAAGGGGTTAAGCAGGCCTCCTCAAGAGAGGGAGTTCCAGAACCTAGACACCACCAACAATGAGGCCCTGTCCTCGGTGGCAGGCCACAAGATCAGAGCTTCCCACAGAAGTTTTTAACAGGTGGGAAGAAGAATCATAGGGAACAGGCGGTCCTTCAGATAGCCTGGGTCCAAGCCCTGTTTAAGGTGACAAATGATCACTGTGTGGCTGCCAGCAGAAACCTGAGGACATTTCTCAGTGCTGACCCCATCCCTGGCAGCAAGAGCCAGTGAGGTGAAACAGTGGCAAAAAGCAATTTTTTCTCAATTTAACAGAAGGAAGGGAAGTAGCTAAAGGTGGCTTATTTTCAGCTGCACATTTAGTGGAACTCTTTATTCCATATCCCGTAGTAGTTTGCAAATTGTGTACTAAAGGATTCATATTTAACTATATACACTAAATAACTATAATTGCTTTCGTAGATTTTCACGGGTACAGGAATGCAGGTTTTGGTGTCCTCGGGTGTCTTCCCGTGTAAAAGTTGGGGTGTCTAGGCGACGTTTCGACGAGGTCTCACTCGTCATCTTCAGGCTGGTGCTTTCGGCTTCTTGTTACTGGAACAGAGCAGGATCTCAGTGTTTGAGTTCCTATAAATACTGTTGAGGAGGTGTGGTGTATAGCCTCCAATGTTCTGGGCAGAGAGGAAGTTCCCAGGCTAGTGTGCCTTTTCTTCTTTTGTTCCTTAATTGCTTGAGGGATATCTTGAGTGATTTCTTGAGTGATATCCTGAGTACCACTTAGGTGGGTCATTAGGTGTGGATTAGTTGCTAAAGCCTTTGTGTCTTGACCTCTTGAACTTTGTGAAGAGTTTTTCTGAGAAGATGGCTGTACTGCTTGTTGTGCTCTGGCTTGGCTTCGTGTATAGGGGCGAGCTGTGGTTTTGTGGCCTGTGCCAGCCAGATCTGTGTAGGGATTGCAGGGGGGTGCAGCATCCGGAGGTGCCATCGTGGTTTGGCTACTGGATGGTGTCTGTAATTTATCTGTGGAGAGGGTCTGGGTTTGGGTCTGGTGTGGTTGATTGGTGATGGCGTTCTGTGTGCCTCTGGATCTGGTGTCAGTTTTTGTGGGGAGGGCTAATTTCCAGATGTCTGGCAAGCGGGATGTGTCGTCACGCTTGTTCATGTTGTGAGGGTGTTTCTCTATCTCGATGGCTTCCATGATTATTCTCTTGTGGTGATGTTCCATGTTAGAGAGCAATTTGGAATCTGCAAAATTAATTTCGTGTCCTGTTTCTTTCATGTGTTGGAAAAGAGAGGAAGTTTTATCTTCTTTTTTGACGGCATTCTTGTGTTCTGCGATACGTGCATTTATTCGTCTGTTTGTTTGTCCAATGTACGTGGCTGGGCAGACTTTGCAGGGTATTTCATAGACCCCTTGGTTTTCCAACTGGATTTTATCCTTGGGGTTTCTGAGGATATTGGCTATTTTTTGGTTGGCGCAAAAGGCTGTTTTGATATTGTGTTTATGGAGGATTTTGCTAATTTTATCTGTAGTGCCCTTGATATAAGGAAGGAGGGCCATGCCATTGTTTTCTTCTGTGTCTTGGTTTTTGGGGGGTGTTTCTTTTTGGATTAACTTCGTAACCCTGTTTTGCTGGTATCCATTGGCAATTAACACATTTGAGAGATTCTGTAACTCAGTTGTCAAGTGGTCTTTGTCAGCCAGGCGTTTGGTTCTGGAGATGAGAGTCTTGGCTACGGAGTTTATTTGTGCAGGGTGGTGGTGTGATTGTGCATGTAAGTAGCGGTTGGTGTGTGTTTTTTTCCGGTAGATAGTGTGTCCTAGGGAGCCATCAGGTTTTTTGTAGATTAGGACGTCAAGGAAGGGAAGTTGGTTGTTGGCTTCTATTTCCATAGTGAATTGTATTTTGGGGTGTAGGCTGTTGAGATGTGTGAGGAAGCTGTCCAGTTTTTCCTTCCCGTGTGGCCAAATTACAAAGGTGTCGTCAACATATCTGAGCCAAAGTTTGGGTTTGTGTTCTGACTTGTCTAAAGCATTGGTTTCAAAGTGTTCCATGTACAGGTTTGCGATGACCGGTGAGAGGGGTGATCCCATAGGTGCTCCTTCTATCTGTTTGTATCTTTGTCCATTGTGGATGAAGTACGTGTTGGTTAGGCAGTGGTTGGTTAGGTCCAAGATGTATTCGGGGGGATTGTATTTGTTTTGAATGGCTGTCAAGGCTTCATTAATGGGCACTTGTGTGAAGAGAGATACAACATCGAAGCTCACAAGTAGGTCATTGGGATGTAGGTTTTGCTTCTTTATTGTTTCTATGAACTGGAAGGAGTTTGGAACGTGTGAAGAGATGGATTCTGCATAGGGCTGAAGTTGCTTGGCGAGAAATTTAGCGAGATTTTGTAGAGGTAAAATAACTATAACTATATATAGTTAAATAACTATAACTATATATAGTTGCACCAGCCCCCAGTTACAATTTCACCTCAGCCATGAACTGTGCTGGGTGGCTATAAACAAGCCACCAATTTTATATATGTGTCTCTCCCACCCGCAACCCACAATATGGAGGTGAAAATACAGGGTTGCAAAGATGCACAGATGCTGTGTTCAGATTCAGCATTCACTGGGATTGACACTTAATTCCAGCACAACTTTACGAAACAGAATGCCACAATATTTCTGCAAGATGAGCCCTTTTGTCTCCTTTCTTATGGTTGGTTATCCTGCAAATGCATTTGGTGTTAAGTTTGGCTTACCGTGAATGTACCGAGAATTTCAGGTCTGGAATTGTCAGAACCAGAGTGAAATGAAGCGAAGGCTGCAGCCTAATGGGCACCTCCTTTTCCTTTCAAACTGCAGGAGAAGCAGTATGCACACTGGATGGCAGCTTGCCGGCTAGCCTCCAAGGGCAAAACCATGGCCGACAGTTCATACAACTTGGAAGTTCAGAACATCTTGTCTTTTCTGAAAATGCAGCATCTGAACCCAGACCCACAGATAATTGCTGAGCAGGTCACCACGGACATCAACCCTGAATGTCTGGTTTCCCCTCGATACCTGAAGAAGTATAAAAACAAGCAGGTACTTAACTTTGGAGTCTTATTTTGCTGGAGCCTTTGTCCAGAAAACAAGGTGGGTGGATTTCCAAATATGCCCAAAGGATCGTTTCCTCCCCTTTGGACCCGCTTCCTTATGCTGGCCAGCTCAATATTGGACATAAGATTGTAAGGTCATTGGGGGCAAGACTCTTTCCTTTGCTGTGTTATTGTGAAGCCAAGCATTGTGTGCACTGATGACACTGAAAAATCTAGGTGGTTTTTTAAAAAATGGTTTAAAAAGACTGTTTCCTATCTGCTGTTTCCTTAATGCACCTTTAAAGATGGAGTGGGGAGTCTTCTCTGTTCATAATTACGGTCATTCCAGATTCATTATCATGGTGTACAGAGGTGTGTGATCTGTTTGTCAACTTCCCTGTGCTTTGGAGAGTGGTCGTGCCTGTTTCCACTAGTGGGAATTGTTCAGTTGCTTGAGAAGTGGTGGGTGGTGAGCATGTAACTTCACACATTCAGTTCAGGCTGTCTGCCTCTGCTGTGTTTTTCTCTTGTTCCTTCCACTCTGCCCACTCCAGACCAGAATTTAAGAAATCTCTCTCCACCTGTAGTGTCTGTCCTACCAGTTTCAGGTAGGTAGCTGTGTTAGTCTGACGCTGTCGGGGAAAAAAAAAATGCCAGTAGCACCTTAGAGACCAACTAAGTTTGTTCTAGGTATCGAAATGTGCATGCACATGAAAGCTTATACCCAGAACAAACTTAGTAGTAGTAGTAGTAATAATAATAATAATAATAATAATAATAACAACAACAACAATAATTTATTATTTATACCCCACCCATCTGGCTGGGCTTCCCCAGCCACTCTGGGCAGCTTCCAAAAAAAAAAAATTTAAAATACTGTAATACACCAAACATTAAAAGCTTCTCTAAACAGGGCTGCTGGTCTCTAAGGTGCTACTGGACAATTTTTAAAAAAAAAAAATTGTCCTACCAGTGGAAAAAGTAGTATTTTTGCATTTCCCTATAAGAAGGCTCTTTGAACACTCCCCTCCCCCTGCCCCAGAAAGAGCAGTTCACCCTCCCTCTTTCTACTCCCACTCCCTCATGACTTTTTACAGAGTACCTCTTAATTATTTTATGGCTTTTTTATTGGTTTTCTACAAAATATGAACAGAACATTAAGTTTGCCCCATTTCCACCCCTCCCCCCAGAACAGAAGATTTAGTGTGCCTGATTTTGCCATAAACCTATGCGCGTAGTCGATGGGCGCCAGTTCATTCAAATGTTTTATATTATAAAGGGGTGCTGTATTTCAGGGGAATCATCAGATGAGTTGTTCAAGGCATGAACTCTTCCCGTCCGTTTTTCAGATAAGGCCATACATTCTGTCCCCATCCTGTGATATGCAGTAGGTGTTCAAGTCCTCTCCTGTTCTGTGCTAGGAGTAGCCGTGCTGCCACCAGGAAAAGAAAGTGATGAGCTCCTTATAACGTAAATTGAGCTGATCTTCCTTAAATATTGTTAGTAAACCCAGACTTGGATTCTATTGTGCATGCTGATTTGTATGGAATTGTCCTACCAACTGCCTTGCATCCTCTCCAACACCATGGTGAAGATGTTTTGTCTATGTAACTGATTCTTAAAGCAGTTAATTGCCATCTATAAATTTACTTAAAAGCTACCTCTTAATATTTGATGGCTTTAAAAACAATTAGGATGTTTCATTAACGCTGCTTAATTGTGGCTTTGATCTGGGATTAATCATTTAAATCTGCAAAGCAAACAATCTTAATTTGTTTTGTTCAGGCTGTTGTTAAAAAGTGACCAAACTTTGGAATTTGCTGAATGAAGGATTTGGTTATCTTGAGCAGCACTACCTGGAAATTTTATTCAGCCAGCACAGTAAAACAAAACAAAAAATAATTTTTTGCCAATCTATTTCCACTTAAACAAGTTTGACCCCATGGATGTTAATAGAATCAAGTGATCTGAAGTGGAAATAAGTAGTTCATAACGGGCATAGTCAGGTCTAGAATGAAAGCAATGGCTGGCAGAATAAATCAGCACTAGGATTTGGCTTAGCTCAGTTTACAGAGTTGCCTTCTGAACATGCTTGGGCTGCCTTACAAACTCTGTTTTTCAAAGGCTTGGTGGGGAAAACACAGGAATTGAATGAATTCAACAAAACATTTTTGTTGAATTTGTATATTCAATTCCTGTGTTTTCCCCACCAAAGCCAAACTGGCTTCAGAGTGTTTAGTAGCATTATAAGTTGTGTCCTGCGATAACTGAAATGAGCACCGAAACATGTGACTCAGTGCTGCTGCAGTCATGTGTAAGTTTTGGTGTAACTCCTTGATTGGCACTTGTGACTATTAATGTTTGTGTGCCGCCACACAATTGCTCTTTGGTGTCCTAGCAAAATGGGGGGCGTTGAGCATTGTATCCATTTACTCGTTTCTTTAGACCATTTCCATACCACTTAATACCTCTATAAGCGGTGCACAGAAAATTAAAACATGCTGTGGTCCTAGTACATCTTCCGTGGTGGGTTTTTCCCCCATTTCAACTTTAAATGCTTGACATTCCTACCACTGGAAGGGAACACTTCCAAGAAGTGTGTTGTGCTTTTGGAGCTCTCAGCTATGCATGATTCAGAACAGGGTGTACAGGGCAGCTTTCCTTTCCCCAACCTGCTGCCCTCCAGATATTTTCAACTACAACTCCCATCAATCTTAGCTGGCACAGTAACGCTGATGGGAATTGTAGTACAAAACACTTGGAAGACACTAGGTTGGAGGTGGTTAGGATTAAGGTAACAGAAAGCATGGGGGTGGGTTGCAGACAGCCTGTTTATTACTTGGGCACTGCAGCAGAAGTTTTTATAATGTTTGCTTGGAGGAATTTTTTTGAAATTTAATTACAGAGGAAAGTTGCTTACTGTTCTTGAATTGCAGGGACAGCCTCTGTGTGCCAAAGAGGGGAGATACCATCCAGAAAAACTGGGGGTGGGCAGATCCCTTCCTTTGGCACAGTGCTGACGACCTGTATAACTTTCGTTTATTCTCTGAAAGAGCCATTATACCCAGCATGGCGAGAGCACATGTAATGAAATTATGATTTATTTGTTTTTAAAAATGATCTTTGAAGCATGCAAGAGGGCACAGACCGGGGCGGGGGGAGGAGAAACAGCACTTGCATTGATGTAGCTTGTTCATTAAGAAGTGATGTTGTGGGTAGCAGGAGAGGTGGGGGGCGGGATAAAGTGTACCCATTCTGACCATCAAAGGTTCCCTTGATGTGGAAATGGATTGAGTGGAGAAGCAGGAGGGGCTTCGGTTAAGGAAAGCCTGCTAGAGGTGTGGACTTGTATTTTGTTAGCATTGCCTTCCTTGGATTGCTTAGATCTGGGAGGCTGCACAGGGATGTCGTGGAACGAAGGAAATGCTGCCCTTGTGGAATTTGTAGAATGCAGGGAGTAAGTGAAGAGCAGGGAGGGCTGCTGCTTCTGAAGAAGCAATCTGTTGATCTATGAATCGACAGCAGCCGTGGACTCGTCACATGCCAGGTCTCTTTCCACTGCTCTGAGCAGGACTGGTTTCCACTACGGAGCTCCATGCTTTACAGTGCGAAGTTCAGCTGCCACACTTGAAATAAGCTCTAGGAATCAAATTCTTACCAGGAATGTAGGAATCTGCCTTATATTGATTCAGACCATTGATCCATCTCACACAGTATTGCTGTCTGCACTGACTGGCAGCAGCTCTCCAGCATTTTAGGCAGGAAATCTGCCCCGCCCTGCCCAGAGATGCTGGGGCCAAGGCTCTGCTACTGAACTGTGTCTCTTCTAGCATTGTGCTGTCTGCTCTGACTGGCAACAGTTCTCCACACAGAGGACTCTCCCTGCCTGCCTGACTCTACCTGAGATTGCATTTCAACTGGAGATGCTGCCAGGTGTTAGGCCTCGGAAAGGGAGCCTTTTTCCCACGAGCCCTTTTGCAAAATGGAGGTGAGGTAAAGGTAAAGGGACCCCTGACCATTAGGTCCAGTCGTGGCCGACTCTGGGGTTGCGGCGCTCATCTCGCTTTATTGGCCAAGGGAACCTGCGTACAGCTTCCGGGTCATGTGGCCAGCATGACTAAGCCGCTTCTGGCAAACCAGAGCAGCGCACGGAAACGCCGTTTACCTTCCTGCCAGAGCATTACCTATTTATCTACTTGCACTTTGACGTGCTTTTGAACTGCTAGGTTGGCAGGAACAGGGACCGAGCAACGGGAGCTCACCCCGTTGCGGGGATTTGAACCGCCGACCTTCTGATCGGCAAGTCCTAGGCTCTGTGGTTTAACCCACAGCACCACCCGCATCCCTACAAAATAGAGGTAGTTCTTGGCAAAAAGACATCTGGTGAAAAGTGCCAACGGGGGTGCAGAGTTTCCTCCATATTTAGTTGAAATAGGATCTCTTCCTCTTACCTATAGAAGTTGTTGTTGCCATTCAGAATTCATATTGTGTGCCAGCTCATTGCTTCTGAGTGCTCAGTCAGGTGCAGTCCTCTGCCCTGGCCAACCACAGCAGAATATACAGACGGACTCAGTTGGGGGAAATGGAAGAGCTCCTTTTTGTGTGTGATGTTAGATCTGTGGTGTTTCAGTCAAACATTCAAATCATTCCATGATGCTGCAGCAACCCAGTGGTTAGTACTTGATGTTCTGGTGGCATTGCACTGCTTAAGTACTTCTAGGTTTCTTGGTAGTTTTGCAAGCAATTTTTCACTGTCTGCCAAATATAAGCTGTGCCTGAGTATTTATTCCTGACTGCAGAAGAAGAGTGGAAACAGGAAACCCTCTTCCCATTTTACCTTTCCTTTCACATTTGCTAGAGGAGAGGAGCTGGTGCTCTCAAACTGCAGGTGGCCTCTTATTTCACTACAGCCGCCACGCCAGAAACATGCTGGAGATTGCTGCTTGTTTGCATGTGATTCGGGTAACTTGCATACATTCAGCAACTAAGCTGTACACACTCAAAGCAACAGTTCGTTATGCTGCAGTACGTGATTCTTTTTGCTCAGAAAACAAAAGTTCATTCCATGGATCTGGAGATCAGGAGCTGCAGAAAACACAGTTTAACTTGCGCTTCTTTTTTCTCGCTCTCCAGTCCGAGATGATAATCCTGCATTTTTATTTTGGTTTGCTGACTTGTTTGCCATTCCATTTTTCATCAGCTCGGTCAGCTAAAAGCTTGCCTTAGAAGACAGGGTGAAAATCTTCCAAGGTTCTGTGGGCTGTGGAAGGTCGTCCCATGGCTGAGTCTCCATTCTCTAGAACAACCTTCCACAACCTGCCGCCCTCCAGGTGCTTTGGACTGCCCCCTGCCCCAGCCAGCCCTGGGTTGCTGCAGTCCAAAGTACCTGGGGAGCCCCTGGCCTTGCTGCACTCCTTTTTGCTCCCTTCTTCATGCTTGTGCTCATTTCCTGCTGCTTTTCACCCCAGGACAGTTGTTCGTGGTGAAAGGTTTTGAGTTTTTGTTTTGTTTTAATTGATTTGAACGACAATTGTTGATAATTTGCACATTTTCCTCCCTTTGCTTTGTTGCCATATTTCTGATTTGCCTCTTTTTTTTCTGCTTCCTTTTCTTTTCTTCGCATTTGCCTTCTGCAGCCAGGCTATATAAGAGACTTGGTAAGTGACAGTAAACATAAAATAAATAAGCTCTTAAAAGACTTTGCTGTGTTGTGAATATATGCTTGAAAGCAGGGAAGGGGCTCTCAGAGACGCGCTATAAGAAACGTAGCGTGTGTTGACTTGCAAGCGCTTCCGTGTGGTGTTATGCTATGTCACGGCATACGAGTAAACGAGAAGCAACGGGCGGAGATTCCCCACCCTTCCATCTCTCCTGCTGCCTGCTTTCCTCTGGGACAAGGGTGTGCTGTGTTTTGTACGTGGCTACTCTTAGGTCTCCTCCTTTGCTTTCTGGCACTAACACCAGGAAATGCACTAGTAATGGCAGATCAAGAAAGGGCTTAAAGGTAAAGGGACCCCTGACCATCTTGCTTTATTGGCCGAGGGAGCCGGCGTACAGCTTCCGGGTCATGTGGCCAGCATGACTAAGCCGCTTCTGGCGAACCAGAGCAGCGTTCGGAAACGCCGTTTACCTTCCCGCCGGAGTGGTACCTATTTATCTACTTGCACTTTGAGGTGCTTTTGAACTGCTAGGTTGGCAGAGCAGGGACCAAGCAATGGGAGCTCACCCAGTCGCGGGGATTCGAACTGCCGACCTACTGATCGGCAAGTCCTAGACTCTGTGGTTTAACCCACAGCGCCACCCGCGTTCCTAAAAAAGGGCTTAGATACCAGCAATAGTGAAATAGAGCCTCCACATTCAGAGAAAGTGTACCCCTAAAATAAGCAGTCGACCGGAAGACAAAACAGGGAATTGTGGGCTTTCTGAAAGCATCTGGCTTTCCATCGTTGGAAACAGGGCACTGGGCTGGATGGAAATTCTGATCTGGCAAGGATGCTCTAATGGTCACGCATTCTAGCTTAGGGGTGAGCACCTGCCAAGTCAATGAGCCGTGGAAAAAAGGAGACCTCTTAATGCAGCTGCTCTCGCTGATCCCTCTTGTGACTTCTGGCTTCCAGGAGACCGGGAGAGAGTTATGGATAGGCAGCAACCCTGATGGTGCACTCTGTTCCCATAGCCCATTGCTTGCACAGTGCTCCTGCTGTCCCTTCTCTTCCTTAATAGTAGCAATAAATAAATCAAGCGTTTAAACAACTAGGTGCTGCACGGCCATTAAGAACAACGAAGCAGATGGCCAGGCCTACAGGCTTATGGTCAAACACATAAAATAAGAAACAGGGAAAATGAGAGACCGCGGAGGTGATGGAAAGTTAACACTTCCTGGCCAGACATTCATGACGTGCAGCTACCCATTGCCAAGTGCGGTGACTAAATGTGCATGCGCTCCCTTTTGGCTCTTGGCCCTTGCCAGCCCAGCTCTGAGCGAAGCCGTCAAGCACCTCCAATAGCTCTGCGGTAGCAGGCGGGTTGTAAGCGGAGAAAGCACTTTGCCAGTTGCCGCTGGTCACTCGAAGGCCGCCTTTGCAAGTGAGCAGAAGATTTCACTTCTGCATCTAATGCCCCTCTGGATGAATGAAGAATGCATATTCTAGAACGGGGGAGGAAGAATGAGCAGCCTTGTTTCCTTCGCTCAGCATCCTCCCCCACCAGCTTCTTCGGCAGCGCATTTGTGACCTTTGCTTTTGCTAACATGCTTGGTTTTTAAAAACTGCAAATCCTTCCAACGAAGACTTAACCAAGGGGGGGGGGGCGAGGAAGGGAAAGGGACCAAGAACCTCAGTGCGGGAGAGACAGAGCAGCTGAGAACTCTGGTTCCTGGAAGTGTTGCCTGTTTTTTTAAATCCAGAGACGTCTGCAGAGGCTGCCTACTTTATCCTCACTCTTTTTCCACATTCAAAGGGATTAGAAAAAATGTTTAATCATAAAAAAATAAAAGGTAGCTGAAACAGCCAGGGTATACTTGTCATTTTTCACTAGCTAATTAATTTGGGGGCATTTTTTTCTTACTCGCATGTAACTGATATTGCCCAGCACCCATTTGCGGGCACATGAAACCATCCCTGGCCCATTTCTTCCTTTTTTGGGGAGGAAGAGAATCTGGCCCTGCACAATCCCAGGTGCCTTTGCGTCTCCCAAGACGTGCTCCCTTTCCCACCACTTGATAAATTGGTGCACAGCTGTTTCTGTGAATGTGCAGGGTTGTTAAAAATAATGATATTCAGAGCAGCTCACATTTTCAAGACATGCATCACGCAGAAAAACATCCTCAAAGATCGGTATTTACAAGACATTTGCAGGAGCACAGTTGCAAGTTTAAGCGCAGGCGAGAAAGTGCAGGGGCATGTTGGGGTCATTTTAATAAACCTTCTCCTCTGTCCCCCCCCCCCTTTGTACAGCTCTCTGCATTTTGTTCCCTTCTTGCCACTGTCAATGCGGAGTATCAACTCTCTGTGTTGCTGCCCTACAGATCACGGCCCGGATCTTGGAGGCCCATCAGAACGTCGCCCAGATGAGCCTCATTGAAGCCAAAATGAGATTTATACAAGCTTGGCAGTCCCTCCCAGAGTTCGGCATCACACACTTCATTGCAAGGTCTGTGCAGTTATCCACCAAAAACATCAATGTGCAGGTGTGAGAGATGGAAATGGCAAGTTGGGTATATGGGCTTCTTCAGCTACCGGGTTATGCCTACTCATTGCACATAAGAACGTGGAACTGGGAACATAACAATATAAACCTTCTGCTCTTGAGTTGTCTCACTGGGATTTAGGCAAAGGGAAAGAGTGCTTTGCACAATCACGAGTAAAGGTTTTCCCTACCCCGAAACTTATTCTTCTATTCTTATTTCCAAAATAAGTCACCGAAACCAATTCCTGGCAACGAAAACAGCTGAATAAAAAGCAATACAGAGCAGTAAAAATCTGTTAGACTGAATGTAAACATAGGACAGCATTTCCAAAGTGGGGGGGTGTACTGAGCCATATGAAAACTGCTAGTGTACACAAGATCCAAATCTGACAGATGAAACTGCTCACAAAGTGCCCACTCCTTGCAGGTATCCTTGGCTGCTGCATCTTGCCATTATTTTACTTCTCCAGATTTACCACCTTCGTGGCCTCTTGTGGGCCACCTGATTCCGCCCTTCTTCTGCGTTGGCTGTAACCGGGCCATTCAGTTGTTCCTCATACAGCGATGCTGAGTAATGGCCACCTCTTGAAGGAGGCTACCCGTTGTGCTTCTGCATGAGTCAGTGCAGAAGGCTTGCTTTGTTGCCTTCGGGAGCCATGCTTCATATAGTTGTAACTCATGGCCCAGTAAGTGCAGCAAACAGCCCAAGGAGGCAGTTAGTACTTTCTCACCGTTAGGCACTTTTGGAAAGAATGAGAGAGACATTGATGAAAAAGTGTTTATTTATACAACTTGGACACCACAGGTTCCAAGGGGGCAAGAAGGAAGAACTTATTGGGATCGCCTACAACCGGCTGATACGGATGGATGCAAGCACCAGCGACGCTATCAAGACATGGCGGTTCAGCAACATGAAACAGTGGAACGTGAACTGGGAAATAAAAATGGTAAGCAAGGCATAGAGTTCTCTAGGCATGCGGAAGGTCAGCAGAGACACTATCACCATTCAGTGACACATGGCAGTCAGGCCAATAAACCTGCGATCTGAAGCAGAACCGGTGAGGGATGTGGCCTTAGAACAGAGGGTGTGGGACCCGGGGAGAATTCTGAGGGCCGAAATATATCCTAAAGAACTTCAGTTTGTTTGCACACTTTGATTATACATTGAAGACGTTAAAAACGGTGGCTCATGTGACCAGCTGAATTAGCAATCGATGATCTCAGCATTTGACTAGGTTGTCTTATTGAAGGATATGGCATTCACTTGATAAGGAAACTTTGGTTGCTGAAAGACTGTGGCTATCTAAGGTCTTTCCATTCTGTCAGTCAGATGGGAAATGTAGCCATATGAATAGCACTAACCATAGTTCCTCGATTCAGTTGTCAGGGCAAACTCTGGTTAGAGAAGTGGTGGCTAACCTCTATCTTCCCATGTGGTGTTTGGCTACAAATCCCATCATCCCTGGAAGCTAGTCATGCCGCCTGGGGCTTCTGAAAACTGAAGTCCAGCAACATTGTCAGAGCCGCAAATTAAACCTCCTGGTTTTGACAAAGCTGAGGAAGGAAATGGCATGTAAGAGGGGAGGGATCACATGTGTTTTTCCAGTATTTTTAGTCCTCTCAGCCTTGGCTGGGAGAATCATCTGGAGCGGATTGTTCTGCAGCGGATAAAATATTGGACCTTGGACAGGGAGGCCGGGGTTCAAATTCCTGCTAGCCATGGAGCTGTGTGATTTTGAGTCAGTCAGTCTCTGCCTAGCCTACTTTATGGGGATGTTGTGATAGAACGGAATAATTCCTGTGTACACTCTGGGGCGGAGGAAGGGGTGCAGTGGTTGTGGGCCGCCCCAGGTGTCACCACTGAGGGGGGGGGGTGACAAAATGCTGGGCAGCACTCACTGCAGGGCCTGCAGCGTGCCTGAGCCACCGCATCTGAGAGACACTGTGGCTTGGGTGCACACAGGCTCCGCACTGCCCAAACTGTCTGCCCGCTGCCTCCCCCCCCCCAGCTGTAGGGCGGCTGAATGGGAGGAGGCAGGCAGACTCATTGAAGGCCCTGCAGCGCGTCTTGCCCCGCCCCAGGCGCCCATGCGGCTTCCTCCACCGCTATGTGCACTCCTCTGGGCTCTTCAGAGGAATTTGGCTAAGAATTTGAATAGGTGTGAGTTAAGTGGCAGTGTTGTCATGAAGGGCCCTTGGGCACAACCATTTAGGCTGGCACAAAGGTTTGTGTTTGCCTTGCACTTTCAGGTCACAGTAGAATTTGCCGATGACGTCCAAGTGTCCTTCATCTGCACCGAAGTGGATTGCAAAGTGGTGCACGAGTTCATTGGCGGCTACATTTTCTTGTCAACGCGTGCGAAAGACCAGAACGAAAGCTTAGACGAAGAGATGTTCTACAAACTGACCAGTGGCTGGGTGTGAGTCGGATGAGACCTCCCGTTGTACTGACAGAAACTCAACGGCCATATTAATATTTAACTTCAACAGCTGTTATCTGAAATATGCTGCTTAATCAAGTTAAGCTTGAAGTGTATCTTTACTCTTTAATATCATGGAAACTTTTGCATTAGCAGACCAGTTTGTATGTGCACTAAACAGCACTTCCGTTAATCTGCTAGAGCAAGACAATAACACGAACCGTGTAACGCTGACGCTTGTGCCTCTGGCCCCCACGCCCCTCCCCTGCCCCACCTCAGCCAGACAGTGGGGCCTGGTCAGGTTAATTTCTGACAGATGTAAGCTAACCAAATCAATAAACACCTCTAAGCCATCTTAACTATAAAGATACCCAGGGCCTAATCTATATGAAGTCTATTTATCATGGTTAATGCATGTTTTGTGAGTTTTTAATAAATAAATATATATATATATATATTGTAAAAATTGACATCCATGTGTCAACACCCCTCCTACTTTTAGAAGTAGCATTTATTTTTTTTGGTGTGCAATCCAGGAAGCCCTCTTTGCTGCCCCTCTTTCCCCATTCGTTTCGTTGGGGTTTTGCGCATGGGTGCCTCATGTGCAGCAGTGGTGCTTGGCGGACTCTGTCCTTTGGCCCCTTATTTTTCGCACTACGTAAATCAGGTCCATTGCAAGGATCTAGAGCTTTTTACAAAAACAATCATGCGTGGCCTTGAAAAATACTCCCTTCGTTAGGTTTTAAAGCGTATCTGTTATAACTTCTTGTTTCCTTTTGATAATCATTTATATATATATTGTGTGTGTGTGTCTCTCTTTCATCTTTCCCTTTATCTTTTTTTTTTTTTTACACCGTATTGTATTACGAACACCTTTAGTATTCACCAGCATAGTCACTGTCTACCTAAGATGATATGCAAAAAAGGAAGACATCATTACAATATGAAGTAAAGGTCTATGAAGTATAAGGATTTGTGTGTGTGCGCGTGCGTGTAACTAATGTAAAAAGAAAAACACAAATTTTATAAAATTGTACAGGTTTTTCTTCCTTTTTCTTTTCTTTTCTTTTTTTTTAACTAGTCTCACAAGCCAAAGTAGGAATCGCAATAGTACCAAGCGTATTGGCCTTATGGTATGTTTTTAATCTAAGTTAAAATCCTGACTTCCTTATAGCTATGCCACAAAGCCCTTAACAAGACTCAGTTGCCTTGGCTCGAGGGTCCCCGCTTTGAAATTAACACTAACAGCCAGGGAGACCCCCAACTCGCCCTGCCTATGCCAAGGGGAGAAACCAGTATTGTGCTTATTAGTCCCGTGACATAAAACACTATGTACAAATGCCTTGTATTTTAAATAAAGGTCAAATCTTTTATTTAACCTCCAGTCTCTGTGTGTCCATTTAGTATGTGTGGTTGTATTTCTCTGGAAAACTAAAAATACATTTTTTTAGTGGGGGGGAGAGAGTCTAGTGCATCACAGAGGTAATTTCTTGACCTATAATAGTATTTCCCAGAGCTGCTCAGTCATAAGTGTTCCAGAGTCAATGCTAATTACATTTGGGGGGAATAAATCATGAAGTTCTACAAGCCAGGCTGAATTTGTTTAGGGCTAAACATTGCCTCTGTACCCTTTCAATTGGTAGTATAATGTAATCTGAAGGCAATTTTATATAGACAGCATGCAGAGGTTGCTTCTAGTGGAAAATAATCACAAAGTGGGCTTCCTTCCTGTTGGAGATGAAATGTAACTTCCAAAGCTAATAAAGGCAATCTGGCCAAACCCTCTTCATTAAACGCATCAGTTTTGCAAGCCTCAATAACGGAGACATACAAATGTCAAACTTGCTTCATGTTGCTCTTTCCGTCTCCGTGCAACTGGTTTTCTCGATGAGGCTTGAGCACGAGAGTTGCATAACTTAACGTATTTTTCGCTCTATAAGACGCACCAGCCCACAAGACGCACCTAGTTTTTGGAGGAGGAAAACAAGAAAAGAAAAAATTCTGAATCTCAGAAGCCAGAACAGCAAGAGGGATCGCTGTGCAGCGAAAGCAGCAATCCCTCTTGCTGTTCTGGCTTCTGAGATAGCTGCGCAGCCTGCATTCGCTCCATAAGACGCACACACATTTCCCCTTACTTTTTAGGAGGGAAAAAGTGAGTCTTATAGAGCAAACAATACGGTACTTTAGCTAAGCCATTTGTGTTAAGGCTCTCTTGACCACTGGATATGGGAGGGAACTGTGGGAGAAAGGGCAGGGTGTTTGATTGTCTGAGCCCCCCCGGGGGGGGGGTCCATCCTCTCCACCCCATCCCAGCACATAAGCTTTCAGCTGAGCTTGGAGGCACGCATAGGTGGGTGAGGGCATGAGGGTTCTCTGCCAGAAGCGCTTGGACGTTTGCCGTTAAACATTCTGGAAGAGCGGGTGCTCATCGAGGTGAGATGAGGAAATCTAAAAGACACAGGGATTTGGACAGAGATGCGAATGTTGCAGTGTTGCCAAACAGACTGAATCGGACAAATGCTTTTCTCGTCCAAAAATTAGTTCAGGTCTACATCTACGGCTTCTCTGGTAGTAGTGGCAATTCCTTTTGTCAAAGTTACCTTCCAAAAAAGCCACGGGTTAAGCTTATTTATTTCCTTGTGTGGGAAAAGTTCAGTTCCTATGAGGCTAGAAGCTCTTCCTCAGACCGTTTTATGCCAGCTAAGAATTTACTGGAGGAGCTTAATTAACAAGTCATCTGGCTGGAACAGGAAAGAGAAAGAGAGACACAATCTGGCTTATAAGCAGGAGGTAGGAATGACCCTCTGCTGCACAACACAGGTGTAAATTTGCATCTTGCTTCCTAGAATTGTAGGGCTGGAAGGGACCCCAACGGTCATCAGTGTCACCATCCTAAGATTTTCAAACACACCACACACACACACACACAATCAGGTTTCTAGCCCTCATGACGGTGAAGGGGTATTTTGAAACATGGTGGGAAGGCTCCATAAATTTTCATTCCTCAGGGAGTAAGATTTTATTGCTCAGCAGATTTTCTTGCCTCTCCGTGACTGCTAAAAGCAGAGTTAAGTTGAGCAAAATAAGCAAATACTTGCAAAATCTCTTCATTAGATGGCTGTTTGCAGCTGGATTCAGTTTCCCTTGGCACAGAAATTAGGTTGCAAACTTGGCACAGACCTGCCCTTTGCCCTTTCCTCCCCTCCCATTTCCTCTTCACTTCTGGTCCACACTTTCCCCCCTGCCAAAACAATAATAATAATCTGCAATGTGTTGCTTTGGTTCCAGTATTCTCTGGGGAGGGGCTGGTGCCTGCATAGAAGACCTCCCCCCAGTAAGCACATAGGCACATGGCTGTAGGGCTTCTCCTGTGTCTGTCAAGCTCCCTTGTAAGGGCTTCATTTCCTTCTCCCTCCTCTTCCCTCTTTCCTCTTCAAACCACACATAAAAATACTGAGGTTTGCTCAGCACTCGTTCACCCTTTTGGAGGGACCGTGTGATCATGCTTCAATGAGGATGAGTGGGACAATTTTGGAAATACTGTCCAAATGAGACTCTTATTAACACTCAATTTCCAACTTGGAGAGGATTGCAAGCTACGTGAGAAGCAGACCTTTTGTGAGATAAGAGCCTCCAAAATGCTAAGTAATGGATACTCATTAATAAGTCAGTTAATAAGTCTTTTTGTCTTGTTAGAGCCCCTGAGCAGCAGGTCTGTTCTGTTCTGCTGTCTGCCTCAGAGTGTGAGTTTGTAAGAGTTTTAGTGATAAATCTATGTTACACATTCATAACATAAGTAATGCCTGCCTGCTTTGTGCATGTATATTTAATCTAACAAGTGCAAGGACACTGTGAGTAAAAGCTATTGCTATTTAAAAGAGTAGTTTTTCTAGCAGACCTTCATGAGATACGAACATCCATCTCTTACATCTTATGAGCCATGTGTAAGACGCTCAGTTTCCGACTTGGGGAAGGTTACAAGCCACTTGGGAGGCAGAGCTTAATATTCAGTTAACAGACTTGGAATGGCAAAGTATGTGGGCTGAGACTCATTTAAAACCACTTTTGCAAAAATCAGAGAAGCCAACCGAAAACGGACACTGGACCATGCTAAGATTGAAATACACAAAGCCAAGTTTTTCACCTCTGCTGGAGGAGTTGTTCTTCCTTTGTGGTGGGTGTCATGATTTTTGTACCCATCAGCTCTGTTGTCCAAATATATATATTCCCTAATTCCACTATTACACTCCATTTTCAAGTAGAGCAGGAATCTGTAGACATTCAAGGATCCAATATTTAGTGCCCCCCCCAGGCTAGATATCTCCTATCCCTGGAAAGGTCCTGTCAGTTCACAGTTGGTATGTTGGGATCTGGAAATTGGCCTCTGATGAGAAATTGACTCAGCAGTTCAAGAAAGCCTGAAGAGAAATTTGCACGTACAAATTCTCAGAAACGTTCCAATTTATTATCTCTGCAAAAGATAAAACGTTCCCGTTCTGGAGCGAGTCTTTAGTTCCTGTTTTGTAATCTCGTACAGCAGCATTTGAGGTTCTGTATCTTGAAGACCTTTTCTGTGTTCCTATCGCACTGGGACACACTTGCTGTTTTGTGGGGTTTTGTGAGTTCTCTTGTTGTTTTGCATAAGAAGAAGCCACAACCCGGACAGAGGGCAACTTATCGACTCCCTGAATCTGGTCATACGGTGACATGTCCCTTCTTGCCAGTGTGTGGACTGGCCCTGGACAAGAGTCTGGGTCGGAAAGAGAATGCACCATGAATTTGCAGTGAATTTTGCATGAATTTTGTGAAGGGAGTTTGTGTGTGTGTGTGTGTGTGAGAGAGAGAGAGAGAGAGAGAGAGAGAGAGAGAGAGAGAGGGAGAGAGAGAGAAGGAGGGAGAGAGGGAGAGAATGAACTAACACAGCCACATGCATTCTTTGCCGGCCACTGGAACAAAGATTATTATTTCTTCAAAGAGCTGTCCTCCTTCCCATGGCCCTCAGCTGACCCTCCTTCCTCTCTGCATCTCATTCCCAGAATTGACTTCAGCTCCTTCAGTCATCCTTTCGCTGCGCTCGTGGGTCGTGTCGACCTTTTCGGTGCAGGCAGGCTGCCGAAATGGCTAGCCCACTGTTCCGCTGACCCAGGGCAGAGGAGACTTTATCTGTGCAGTCATCCTGCGAAGGGCTGAGAGCAGCATTCTGAATTTGGAACAGACCCCTATGTGGAAGTTCATGTGAAGCCACTGTATACTGAGTCAGGCCATTGGTCTCTTGAGTGGCAGCTGTCCTTCGAAAGCTGAGGAGGAAGAAGAGGCAGCACATTCTGTTTCACCTTGGGCACTAAAATGTCCTCAACCGGCCCTGGCCACGAAAGAGATTTACCGTATTTTTCGCTCTATAAGACGCACTTTTTCCCCTTCAAAAATTAAGGGGAAATGTGTGTGTGTCCTATGGAGCGAATGCAGGCTCCTTGGCTTCAGCGATAGCAACGCGAAGCCTCCGAAGCGCAGAGGGAGAGCTCCCCCGTGCTCCGGAGGCTTTGCGTTGCTTTTGCTGAAGCCGCCTGAAGCCCCCGAAGCGCAGCGGAACTCCCGCTGCACTCCGGGGGCTTCAGGCAGCTATCCGCAAGCCTTCAGAGTGCAGCAGGAGTTCCCGCTGCGCTCCGAAGGCTTGCGGATAGCCGCCTGAAGCCTGGAGAGCGAGAGGGGTCTGTGCACACCGTTCCCTCTTGCTCTCCAGGCTTCGCTTCGCTGGAGAGGCGCTGCACAGTTTTCCCTCTTTGCACAGCGCCCCTTCAGCGAAGTGGGAGGAGAAATGGAAGGGGCTCCGTTTCTCCTACCGCTTCGCTGAAGGGGCGCTGAGCAGAGAGGGGGAGAATTTTTTCCCCCTGTTCTCCCCCTCCTATGGTCGTGTGCGTCCTATAGAGCGAAAAATACGGTAGGTTGCAGCGCATAGAACCTGTGGTCCTCTAGATATTGATGGACCCCTTTCTCCTCTAAGCCATGGCCAGCATGACCAATGCCCAGAGCTCATGCAAGTTGTAATCTGACCTGTTGGCAGATCAACTCAAGAAGGACACTGACAAACTGGAACGTGTCCAGAGGAGGGCAACCAAAATGGTCAAAGGCCTGGAAACGATGCCTTATGAGGAACGGCTAAGGGAGCTGGGCATGTTTAGCCTGGAGAAGAGGAGGTTAAGGGGTGATATGATAGCCATGTTCAAATATATAAAAGGATGTCACATAGAGGAGGGAGAAAGGTTGTTTTCTGCTGCTCCAGAGAAGCAGACACGGAGCAATGGATCCAAACTGCAGGAAAGAAGATTCCACCTAAACATGAGGAAGAACTTCCTGACAGTAAGAGCTGTTCGACAGTGGAATTTTCTGCCAAGGAGTGTGGTGGAGTCTCCTTCTTTGGAGGTCTTTAAGCAGAGGCTTGACAACCATATGTCAGGAGTGCTCTGATGGTGTTTCCTGCTTGGCAGGGGGTTGGACCCGATGGCCCTTGTGGTCTCTTTCAACTCTATGATTCTATAACTCTTCATTATAAAGATGTCTGCAAACGTTGTATGAAGACTGGCAACATCAACCCCGCTGTGTGGGAATCCTTTGCCGAAAGCTGCAATGCCAGGAGACAGACAGGTCCTGTATCCACAGTAGTGACCAGAGGATGAATGACTGCTGGGAGGAGCGCAGAGAGAAGAAATGCCATGTTGCATCTGCAGCAGCACAACTGGATGCCTTCATCTGCCCCAGCTGCAACAAAACATGTCTCTCCCATATCGGTTGTTAAAGACACAGCAGACGCTGTAACTCTCCAACAGTTTGACTTCTGACAGTGAGGACGGTCTCCCTTGGGAGGTGGTGGACTCCCCTTCCTTGGAGGTTTTTAAGCAGATGTTGGATGGCCATCTGACTTGGATGCTTTAGTTTAGATTCCTGCATGACAGGGGTTGGACTACTAGCTCATGGGTAGGCAAACTAAGGTCCGGGGGCCAGATCCGGCCCAATTGCCTTCTAAATCTGGCCCACGGACAGTCCGGGAATCAGCATGTTTTTACATGAGTAGAATTTGTCCTTTTATTTAAAATGCATCTCTGGGTTATTTGTGGGGCATAGGAATTGGTTCATTTTTTTCTTCTTCAAAATATAGTCCGGCCCCCCACTAGGTCTGAGGGACAGTGAACCGGCCCCCTGCTGAAAAATTTTGCTGACCCCTGGACTAGACAACCCTCAGGGTCCCTTAAAGGTAAAGGTAAAGGGACCCCTGACCATTAGGTCCAGTCGTGACCGACTCTGGGGTTGTGGCGCTCATCTCGCTTTATTGGCCGAGGGAGCCGGTGTACAGATTCTGGGTCATGTGGCCAGCATGACTAAGCCGCTTCCGGCGAACCACAGCAGCGCACGGAAACGCCGTTTACCTTCCTGCCGGAGCGGTACCTATTTATCTACTTGCATTTTGACGTGCTTTCGAACTGCTAGGTTGGCAGGAGCAGGGACCGAGCAACGGGAGCTCACCCCATCACAGGGATTCGAACCGCCAACCTTCTGATCGGCAAGCCCTAGGCTCTGTGGTTTAACCCACAGCACCACCCGCATCCCCCAGGGTCCCTTACAACTCTACAAATCTATGATTGTCTCCCAATGCCATCCTATTCCTGATTTAAGAGAGAACCAGTTTTGGTATACCATTTCTATGTAGGTTTGGGCCCTAGAGACTTCAGAAATTAAGCTCTGGTGCTTGGGTGTGTGTGTGTGTGTGTGTGTGTGAGAGAGAGAGAGAGAGAGAGAGAGAGAGAGAGAGAGAGAAAGAGAGAGAGAGAGTTAGTTTGCTTGTGTGTGGTGGCTCTGCTCCCAGCACCCCCTTTGCCCAAGCACCATGCGCAGGAAACACATCTCTCATATCTGATGCTTAATGCCCATGGAAGCCAAGCTATGTCGTCCCTGGCAAGGGACCAAGGAGAGAGCTTCACCCGTCAGCTGTCAGAGCCGCCTGGCCTAGATCTTTCGGTGGTGTAAGGACACTGATGAAGGACCTCCCGCAAGTGGTGAAAGGTTTTAATGGCTGCGGTATGTTGCGGGCTATAAACACAGGATTCCATGCCACAGGGTCAGGCTGCTGCTCCCACCTGCTCCCTGGGGTTAATGTGCAGCCTGCTCCGCCTTTTCCTATACCGTGAATTCGGGGGGTGCGGCTGTTGCACTGGAACCACTAACCAGAATCTGCTCGTGCCACAGGTACCGCGGGAAAACCGGTTGCGTGTGTTTTTTGTGGGCAGGCCTGTAAAAAGCGGATGGTACAAAACTTCCTGTGCATCTTCTCTGTAAAACCGCACTATGGATTCCTGCTTCAAAGGCTAGCTGAATGGACCATCTGTGGGCTATTACGTTACCACCAATGTTTTCCAAAGCAGCCCAGGTTGCCACGACACCGCCAGATGTCTTCTTTACCCAGCTAACCCAAATCCTGTTTAAAAAGTTGCTTTTTTAATATATACAGTGGTACCTTGGGTTACATACACTTCAGGTTACAGACGCTTCAGGTTACAGACTCCGCTAACCCAGAAATAGTACCTCGGGTTAAGAACTTTGCTTCAGGATGAGAACAGAAATCGCATGGTGGCGGTGCGGCGGCAGCAGAAGGCCCCATTAGCTAAAGTGGTGCTTCAGGTGAAGAACAGTTTCAGGTTAAGAACAGACCTCTGGAACGAATTACGTACTTAACCCGAGGTACCACTGTATCCCTATAAGAGTTTAGAACAGGCACATAGGGCGGCAGGGGTGTGCATCTCAAATGATGCAAAGTTTAGAATCACAGGACAGAAATCGCTTGGTATCTGCTTAGCGGCTAAACAGGAGAAAGGCAATTGCTTTTGAGAATTATCAAAAGGGAGAGAATTTTTTGGTGAAATTATCACAGGTGGGCTGCAGGTTTTGCATTGGGTTCCACTTATTTTCAGAGATCTGAAGGGTGTTTGGAAGTGTCCTTTCTTTCCATTCTTTTTTTAAAAGTCTTTTAAAAAAATGTTTTATTAAATTATTTTAATGTAAAACAACCTTGTACAGTTAATGAAATATCCCACCCTCAGAAGCTGATGTTCAGGCAGTACATGCAGAATAACAGCCAAATAACATAAGCTTTTGTTCCAGACTGCTGTTGTATAGAAGGCAATAAACAGATTAAGTTAACTAAAAAGTTTTATAATGTGCAGGGAGTCCTCTATTTTCCTTTTTAGCCAGGTATGCAATAAAGTTGCATCATTCAATTACAAAGGAGTCTTTGTGCTTCAAGTCCTGCATCAATTTTATTTTATTATTTTTTCCAGTAGTGCTATTTGCCTTACTTTTGGTATAAATATTAAGATGATGATGATGATGATGATTCCAGTAATCTCATTATTATGAGCCCGGCTGCTAGTAGAAGAGAATTTATGGAAGGTGTCTGTCTGTTAATATTATCTCCCTTGAAAAGAATGAGGAGAGCCAGCTGCAGACATTTAGAGACATTTTGTCCAATAATTAGCTGTAAGTCACTTTGGGTTGCCCTGGGCTATATAAAGTGCTAATTTTAATAAATAAAAGAGTAATAAATATTTTTTTTTTACTGGGAAAATACTTCCTTGGAGAATGGAGCCACTTTTGTTCATTCTACAACAAATCATCTCAGCACCAGAGGTCTGCGCTCTGCAGCCTTCCTCGATCCCATGTGTCGATTAAAACCCAGGGAAGACGCCATCAGGTAACTCGTCCCAAGGTTTCTTTTCCCAAATCAGGAAGTAGAGGTTGCCAGGGAGACTGCAGAGCAAAGGAAAAGGTTAAACAGGGTAGCCAGAGGCGATGAACGATGGCCCATAATAACATAATGGACCAGAGGCAGCCAAAAGGCATTCTCAGATGCAAGTCTCCATCCACAGAGAACAATCCTGTCTCTGCAAGACCCCACAACAGAATACAGTGGTACCTTGGTTCTCAAACTTAATACGTTCCGGAAGTCTGTTCCAAAACCAAAGCGTTCCAAAACCAAGGCGCGCTTTCCCATAGAAAGTAATGCAAAACGGATTAATCCGTTCCAGACTTTTAAAAGCAACCCCTAAAACAGCAATTTAACATGAATTTTACTATCTAATGAGACCATTGATCCATAAAATGAAAGCAATGAACAATGCGCTGTACTATAAAATAAATAAGACGGTATTGTAGAGGATAAAAATTAAAAAAACCTATTACCTGCACTGATGATAGTCATTGTTTGGATGGGGGGCTTTTATCCATTTCCGCAGTCACACAATCCATCAATTAGTAGCTGAACTGGGTTCCACACAGTCACAAACACAAATTAACCGAAAAAAGCCTCAAAAACAAAAACGCAAAATAAATAGCAAATACAAAAGCACCAAACTTCATCTGTTCCGGAAGTCTGTTTGACTTCTGAAATGTTTGAAAACCAAGGCGCAGCTTCTGATTGGTGCAAGTGCCCTGGAAACAATAGCCGACAGCCGTATCGGGTGTTCGGCTTCTGAAAAGCGTTCAAAAACCAGAACTTTTACTTCTGGGTTTTTGGCATTTGAGAACCAAGGCGTTTGAGAGCCAAGGTGTTTGAGAACCAAGGTATCACTGTACATGAATCTTCCGGGCATGGTTTTCGGTCTGTGTGGCTCAATGTTGAAGCCAAAGCAGCTTGCCTGGATTGATGACTACCGTCTGTTCATCAGCTTCACCAACTCTCGGAGCTCAGAAGGTACCAAACAGGTGATGAGCAGCTACATGTCTATCTCAGCCGTAGTGATGCCCTACCTGCAAAACCCACAACCCGTGTCCTGTCCTTGGTGAAAGGATCTGGAGTGCCAACTTGGCCTTGCAACTGTAGGCGCCCGGGGCTGTGGGTGCCATGCACTGAAATTTGTGGGTGCCCAGCCCCTTCATGGGGAATTTTGTTGGTGATCGATCACCCAGGTCCCCAGGGAGTTTGCACCTATGGAAACGATATTGCCTCTCCCCACCCACTCCAATTGCAAAGCAGAGGGGCACCCCCCCTTGAGAGAGAGAGAGAGAGAGAGAGAGAGAGAGAGAGAGAGAGAGGACTGTTTTCTTTGGCAATGCAGACCCATTTGCACAAGTATAGCACGAAATTAAAAGACGCCTGCTTCTTGTGAGAAAAGCAATGACAAACCTAGACAGCATCTTAAAAAGCAGAGACATCACCTTGCTGACAAAGGTCCGTATAGTTAAAGCTATGGTTTTCCCCGTCGTGATGTATGGAAGGGAGAGCTGGACCATAAAGAAGGCTGATCGCCGAAGAATGGATGCTTTTGAATTCTAGTGCTGGAGGAGACTATTGAGAGTCCCATGGACTGCAAGAAGATCAGACCTCTCCATTCTGAAGGAAATCAGCCCTGAGTGCTCACTGGAAGGACAGATCCTGAAGCTGAGGCTCCAAGACTTTGGCCACCTCATGAGAAGAGAAGACTCCCTGGAAACGACCCTGATGTTGGGAAAGACTGAGGGCACAAGGAGAAGGGGACGACAGAGGACGAGATGGTTGGACAGTGTTCTTGAAGCTACCAGCATGAGTTTGACCAAACTGCGGGAGGCAGTGGAAGACAGGAGTGCCTGGCGTGCTCTGGTCCAGGGGGTCACGAAGAGGCGGACACGACTAAATGACTAAACAACAACAAGCATTGCAAAAATCCGTTTGCTGCATTGATAAAGCGATGGCTATTTTATTTTATTTTTAAAAGGTTAAATGGAAAGAAAATGCATATGCACGCTATCTTTGGCCACTTGCGCATGGCTTGCGCATGACGTGGACTTTGCAGAGGCATCTGGTTGGCCACTGTGGGGAAAAAGATGCCAAATACGACAGAGGCCTTTGTCTGATCCAGAAGCCAGGCTTTCCTGATGTTCTTGTGGAATGCCTTTAGGATTGGAGGAGTTGATTGGAAACAAATGCAGTTCTGTCTGGATTTACTCAAAGATGTTATTCCTGGGGAAAGGGGAAACACATGATGAATGGATGAGGGTGGGTGGCGAAGAGGAGAGGGGGGCGCCTGTATATTTTGGATGGTGTCAGGCCGTTCCCAAACTGTGCATCAGGGCACGAGAATGTATCATGCAAGGACAGCTCATGCGCTTCCGTGAATGATAAGAAAGAACAGCAGGGCCTGCAACAGAGTGTTGCAGCATGAGTGCATCCCCACTTACTCACATACCCCCCCTCCCCACTGCAGACAGTGCTTGTGTAGACCAGCCGTACCCAATTCTGCAACCCTCCAGATGTCTTCAGCTGGTCTGTCCTAGAACTAAGCCTTTTTTTAAAAAAAAGGAATGTAAGGCTTTCCTCGTCAAGCTTCTGTAGCGCATGATCTGCACGTCGGATGTTCATGGGGGCTGTTCATAAGCCTTTCTGCTCCTTCCCAGTCTGCCTGGGTGGGGCTGGCTATGCAGCTAAGGATGTCAAATAAGAGAGCACAGCGAGAGAGGCAAGCTGCCCTTCTTTGCGAGAGTGAGGGGAGGCCAGATGGAGATGCGGGGCTAAAAATAGAAAAGGTTCCAACAACATGGGTCAGAAACCACACACACACACACACCAAACATCTCGAAAGTGACTCACTCTCCTGCCGCAGAGCGAGCTGACCATGAGCTTCAGGCTGCTGACTCGCTGGTGTTGAGTCAGCCCCCTGGCCGCAGTCACACCCTACACCGAGAGCATGAGGGTACCGCTTTAAATGGCCGTGGCTTCCCCCAAAGAATCGCTAAGGGTGCTGAGAGGTGTTAGGAGACCCCTTTATTCCCCTACAACTCCCAGGATTCCCTGGGGAAACGGACGGATTGTTAAACCGCTCTGAGAGGTCTGGAATGTTTCCATTATTTTTCAAGAGGAGAGCCATAGCTCAGTGGCAGAGCAGCTGCCTTGAATTCATAAAGTTCCATGTTCAGTCCCTGCTGGCATCTCCAGGTAGGGTTGAGAGAGACTCCGAGACAAGACTAATAATAATAATAAATTTTATTTGTACCCCGCCCTCCCCAGCCAGAGCCGTGCTCAGGGTGGCTAACACCAATAAAATAACAGTAAAAACATAATAAAGGAAGGGAAAAACAAAAACCAATTTAAAATACAGTACAGGTTGAAATGCAATTCAAAATGCAGCCTCATTTTAAAAGTAGCCGATAGTGAGATGGACCAATGGTCTGTGTTATGTACTAAGCTTGGATCCTAGAACAATAGGCAAGTAGGATCCTAGAATGCAACAACTGATTGGCTTGCAGGAAAAGACCAATCAGGCTCCAGGAGGGAAGCAGAATCAGCCAATCAGACGGGGCTCATTGTGTAAATAATGTATATAAAAGCCTGGGGTTTGGGGGGCAATTCAATCACTGTTTTACAAGCTGCAATAAAGAGCATGAAATCACTACAGGACTCCGAGTATATTTCAGTCTGGCTCTGTATGTTTCCAGGAGGACAGTCTGCCTTCTGCCCATCTCGTTCACAAGGGCGATGCCTCCAAGTGGAGCATCAGCCCTGGGCATAAAAATTAAGCGGGGAATTCTCCCCAAAGGCCAAGTTCCAGGTTCCACTCTTGCATACAAAGCTCCCACTGCTGACTAAAGGATGTAGAAGCCAACAAGCTCTTCCTGCCTTCTGTAGCAAGTAATGGGCAAAACTTCAGATAGAGAGATTTTTCCAAGGAAGCCCTGTTCCTTGGCAGGTCAAGTCTGTGATTGGCTGTGGTTCCTGCGGGGTTGGACTAGATGACCCCCTGGTTCCCTTCCAACTCCACAATTCTATGATTTTTATGGTTTCTATTTTCCACCCCCCACCCACTCCAGTTTCTCATTTTTCCAGTCTCCAGTTTGCCCCATTTCCACATCTCTTGGCTTCTTTCTATCCAATTCCTCACGTAAAAATTAATCAGGGCTTTCGTCTGCTTGTCTCCCAAAATATGCAATTTTTTTGTATACCATTTTGCAAATCTCCGTGGGAGTCAGGAGTCCAGCTTGCAGAAGGTCCCTCTGAAGTCCTGTTGTTCTTTCTTTGGTTGAACACACACACAAACACACGCGCCGTTTTTAGAAAAGAGCTCTATCCAAGGATGGCTCATGGTGCAGAATAGAACCATCTCCCCACAAAACTGACCAGTTCGGAGCTTTCCGCACCCCCTGCATTTCAACTGGTTCTTTTCATTGCCTAAAAAGTGGCCCCTTTGCTCTGCCCCTGGGAGAGGACCTTTGTGGTCGGTCGGATCTAAGAGGACCTTTCCTGGCCCCGGACTGACGATGGGAAAGTAAGAGGCATAAACATTCTCGCTCCCCCTCAGCTTAAAAAATGAGCATCTTTATCAGGTCGGTGCCAGAAGCAAAAGGAGGGTCTGGGAGGATCCTCCTCCTTCTTTGTCTCTGTCAGCAGAGACTCACTAGAAAATTGTGGTTTAAAGGCAGCAAACGGGATGGACAGATCCTTTGCTTTCAAAAAGCTTTTCCCCTGCCCAGTAATGTCCTGTAAAATCCAGGCGTAGTGTGGCAGCCCTAAGGGAGATGGAGGAAGGTCTTTTGCCTTGCCAAAGAAATCTTCTTCTTCTTTGCGATCCCTTGTAGCTGAGTAAGATTGTCTTCCATAATCACGGTTTTAACAGAGTCCGTAGGTGACTGCGGAGGCCAATTCTGGATCCACACGTCCTTCCACAGTGGGGACATTGGTTTCCGGCCGGAGTTGATCATGGTGAGGGTTTGCCAAGCGTGCCTTCCTCTCAGCACATTTCTGCCTTGCGTCCTGAAATTGAGTGTCTTCAAAGCCCAGGACACCTTTGGTCAAGGCTGTTCTCTTGGAGGTCATTTCCCTGAAGTGTCACGGGGATGGTTTGCTGCCCAGAGGAACCTGGTGCAATTCCAACAACTGCAAAACTTGATGTTCCTGGTCTTTTCTGGTGCAAAGATCAACGCCGACCCTGACTGAGGGTCTCCCATGGGCATCTATCTGGGTGGTCATTGAGAGAACAGGTTGCTGGACTAGGGCACCATATGGAATCACCATGGCTTTCGTTTGCAGTGCCCCGGTTAAAATGAACCAGGGCCTGATTCATGCGCTGGCAGGTGCTTGAACCAGAAAGAACAGGACTGGGACACCATTGCCAAGTTCTCTGCAATGGTGCAGTCAGTCAGGGGTGAAGTGCCGCTACTATTGCATAGCAGGGATGGTGACCTTGTCTCCTGCGGTGCTATTTGCCAGTCCCCTGAATGCCAAAGAATTAATAATAATAATAATAATAATTTTTATTTATATCCCACGGCCCCCACGGCCAAAGCCGGGCTCAGAGCGGCTAACATCATACAAGTAAGACAATGCATAAAAACAAGCAATCATTAAATTAAGATTGTTGTTGTTTAGTCGTTTAGTCATGTCCGCCTCTTTGTGACCCCATGGACCAGAGCACGCCAGGCCCTCCTGTCTTCCACTGCCTCCCGCAGTTTGGTCAAACTCATGCTGGTAGCTTCGAGAACACTGTCCCACCATCTCGTCCTCTGTCGTCCCTTTCTCCTTGTGCCCTCCATCTTTCCCAACATCAGGGTCTTTTCCAGGGAGTCTTCTCTTCTCCTGAGGTGGCCAAAGTCTTGGAGCCTCAGCTTCAGGATCTGTCCTTCCAGTGAGCACTCAGGGCTGATTTCCTTCAGAATGGAGAGATTTGATCTTCTTGCAGTCCATGGGACTCTCAAGAGTCTCCTCCAGCACCAGAATTCAAAAGCATCAATTCTTTGGCGATCAGCCTTCTTTATGGTCCAGCTCTCACTTCCATACATCACTACTGGGGAAACCATAGCTTTAACTAGACGGACCTTTGTTGGCAAGGTGATGTCTCTGCTTTTTAAGATGCTGTCTAGGTTTGTCATTGCTTTTCTCCCAAGGAGCAGGCGTCTTTTAATTTCGTGGTTGCTGTCACCATCTGCCGTGATCATGGAGCCCAAGAAAGTGAAATCTCTCACTGCCTCCATTTCTTCCCCTTCTATTTGCCAGGAGGTGATGGGACCAGTGGCCATGAGCTTAGTTTTTTTGATGTTGAGCTTCAGACCATATTTTGCTCTCTCCTCTTTCACCCTCACTTTCTGCCATCAAAGTTGTGTTATCTGCATATCTGAGGTTGTTTATATTTCTTCCAGCAATCTTAATTCCTGCCTATCACTCTGTAAATAAAGTTTAAACACAGTGTTCTCCAGTGGTTTGCAAAGGGGGAAAATAGTGCCCCCTAGGGGTCAGTGGGAATACCTGGCAGGTGGCCTCCAGGAGGCTACGAGGTGGAAATGACAGAAAGACCTTGGAAAGCTGGTATTCCAGTTTTGTTGAGTTAATTAATTAAACTACATAGCTTTGATTGGAGTTTGAATAAGTGTGAAATTAAGTGCTTCTGCTTTGAATTTTATTGTACTATCATCGTCCTTTTTTTAAAAAAATCGCTTTTTTTTTATTTTACAGATATAAAGTTATAACAATACCAAATACAGTGGTACCTCGGGTTACATACGCTTCAGGTTACAGACGCTTCAGGTTACAGACTCCTCTAACCCAGAAATAGTACCTTGGGTTAAGAACTTTGCTTCAGGATGAGAACAGAAATCGTGCTCCAGCGGCGCGGCAGCAGCGGGAGGCCCCATTAGCTAAAGTAGTGCTTCAGGTTAAGAACAGTTTCAGGTACAGAGCTCCGGAACGAATTAAGTACTTAACCCGAGGTACCACTGTACATATCTATATATAGAGATTTATCTGAATTTTGAGACTTCCCACCATCCCCTCCATGGGTCCTATTGTAAACATTTTCAGCTGCATATCATTTTATAATCTATATTTTGTATCTGTCCATATTGTCCATATTATTTCTTACGTTACAAGTGTTATTAAAACCCTGCTAATGTTTTCATCTGCTTACAGTGGTCTCCTAAATAAATTATAATTTTTCCCAGTCTTTCTTGAGGTTTTTGTTTTCTTGGTTCCTGAGCTTTCCGGTGAATTTTGCCATTTCAGCATAATCCAGCATCTTGGTTTGCCATTACAGGTAGGTAGCCGTGTTGGTCTGCTGTAGTCGAAACAAAATAAAGGTGATGTGATGTATCTGAAGAAGTGTGCATGCACACGAAAGCTCATACCAAGAACAAACTTAGTTGGTCTCTAAGGTGCTACTGGAAGGAATTTTTTAATTTTATCTTGGTTTGCCATTCCTCTCTGGTAGGGGCTCCTTCTTCTTTCCATCTCTGGGCTGGTAACATCCGTGCTGCTGTTGTCGCATACATAAAAAGTCTTTTCTGCTCCTTTGGGATGTCGGTACCTACAATTCCTAATAAAAAAGTTTCTGGGTTGTTGTTGTTTTCACAAAAGTTATTTTCAACATTTTTTCCATTTCATTGTATATCATCTCTCAGAAAGCTTTTATTACCTTGCACAGCCACCACATGTGATAAAAGGTACCTTCTTTCTTTTTACATTTTCAGCAGGTATTTGTACTTGTTTTGTTGATGATAGCACATGTTTTATATTCATTTTATATGTGCTATCATCTTCCTTAGTGGGCCATGTATACCGCTATTCTGAATACTGCTCCCTCTCTGCAGGCAGATGCGCTGCATGCAAAGGGGAGAAGCTAATGCACGCTTCCCCAACATGGTGCCCTCCAGATCTTTTGGACTACAGCTCCCAGCAGCCTCTGCATCATGCGGCTGTGCTGCCCGGGGCTTATGGGAGTTGCAGGCCAAGACTTCCGGAGAGCACAAGGCTGGGGAAGGCTGAGTTTACCACAGTGCCTTGGGGCCAGACTGAGCCTCCCTCTGAAGTCTAATGAATATATTTATTTATCTCCTGGGAAGATACTGTTGCCATAACCCATCACGGAATGCGTATTAATGCACAATAATAAATAACAGGAAACGTCCCACAACAACTCAATTTAAACCTCTGCTGGTTCCATGGCAATGGTGGATTTGTGGAACTAACAAATAAATAACAAATAAGTGTTAGGAGCTGAGCAGCAGGCAGTCGTATGCCCTTCGGCTCCCCCTTCTGCCGATTTTCTGTCAGCCATAGAATCGCAGAATCATAGAATTGTAGAGGTGGGAGGGATCTCCAAGGGTCAACTTGTTGTTGTTGTTTAGTTGTTTAGTCGTGTCTGACTCTTTGTGACCCCCTGGACCAGAGCACGCCAGGCACGCCTGTCTTCCACTGCCTCCCGCAGTTTGGTCAAACTCATGCTGGTAGCTTCAAGAACACTGTCCAACCATCTCGTCCTCTGTCGTCCCCTTCTCCTTGTGCCCTCCATCTTTCCCAACATCAGGGTCTTTTCCAGGGAGTCTTCTCTTCTCATGAGGTGGCCAAAGTCTTGGAGCCTCAGCTTCAGGATCTGTCCTTCCAGTGAGCACTCAGGGCTGATTTCCTTCAGAATGGAGAGGTTGGATCTTCTTGCAGTCCATGGGACTCTCAAGAGTCTCCTCCAGCACCAGAATTCAAAAGCATCCATTCTTCGGCGATCAGCCTTCTTTATGGTCCAGCTCTCACTTCCATACATCACTACTGGGAAAACCAGAGCTTTAACTATATGGACCTTTGTTGGCAAGGTGATGTCTCTGCTTTTTAAGATGCTGTCTAGGTTTGTCATTGCTTTTCTCCTAAGAAGCAGGTGTCTTATAGTTCAAAATAATAATAATAATAATAATAATAATAATAATAATAATAATAATAA
>JAXCMG010000059.1:3811908-3829123 GCA_034642415.1 Podarcis siculus
AATAATAATAATAATAATAATAATAATAATAATAATAATAATAATAATAATTTATTTATACCCTGCCCATCTGGCTGGGTTTCCCCAGCCACTCTGGGCGGCTCCCAACAGAATATTAAAAACACAATAAAACACCAAACATAAAAAACCTCCCTAAACAGGGCTGCCTTCAGATGTCTTCTAAAAGTCAGACAGTTGTTTATTTCCTTGACATCTGATGCAGGAATCACAGCTAAAGAGATCCTTGACAGGTGGCCATCCAATCTCTGCTTTAAAACCTCCAAGAACGGAGATCCCACTACCTTCTGAAGGAGACTGTCTTCATTCTAAGGGAGCCCCAACCCCAAGGAATAGTCCGGGGTCCCTGCAGCTCCCCATCACTTCTCAAATGGAGTATGCACAACAGTATTATAACTTTGGTGAGTGCACAACTTGCACTGAATTGCCTCTCCATATAAATTGGTGGAATGTGCCACATAACAATATTCTGTCCTCCAGGTGCTGTTTGGGCACATATTAGGAGGCCTTGGACTGTCCCCTCTCCAGGAAATGTTTCCTGGCTCAACTGTCACAACATTTCCCCTGCCAGATGACACACTGGAAGCAGCTTCCAGGGGTCTGGAGGGAGCCCTGTGGCCGCAAAGCCATTCCCAACATGCGGCTACTCTTCTTGCCTTCCCAGTTGCACTGAAAGAACAAAAAGGGATGAACCGAAAAGCAAACAAACTAATCCCCCTATCCCTCTAGAAAAAAACTTTTCAGACAAACTGCCCTGGTGAAATTCATTGAAAAACACACCTCTTTATCCTTAGCAGAGAACAGTACAGTCATACCTCGGGTTACAGACGCTTCAGGTTGCTTTTTTGGGTTACAGACCTGCCAATACCCAGAAGTACCGGAATGGGTTTCAGGGGTCATGCATGCGCAGAAGCGCTAGATTGCACTTTGCGCATGCGCAGAAGTGCCGAATCGCAACCCACGTGTGCACAGAAGTGCCACTGTGGGTTGCGAACTCTGTGGATTGAGAACATGCATCCCGCACAGATCATGTTTGCAACCCAAGTGTCCACTGTAGAGAGGTTTCTTCCTATATACATAAAACGTAAGGGTGTCGTCAAGCTGCAGTTGGCATGGTTGCCAGCAGGCAGCCATGCAAACTCCAGGGGGATGACAGATCAGCAGGCAAGCAGGTGAGCGAACGCATGGGGCAAGTAGCAGTTGGTCGCAGAATTGTACATTTGGAAGGGATCCCAAGGGTGCCATCATTATCATCATCTAAATGAGCTGGACTAAAAGAGCCATTGGCTTGACCCAGCAAGCTCTTCGTATGTTCTTATGAAATGTCTGAAGGGCACCAGGTTAACAAAGTCTGCACTAACGGATCTGCTATTGATTCTATTCATTCGGGGAATTCTTCCTGGTTTAGAGGGTTGGGTGTGGTTCTTTTCTTTTCCTTGTTGCTGCTGACATTACATTTACTTGACAAGCAAAGGGTTAGCATTTTGCATGACAATATCACTAGAGTGTAAACAGCACCACCTAGAGATGGGCTGATCTCCATGTCACCAAGCCAGTTCTGAGAAAGGAGCTGGAGGCACAGATTGTAGACGTGGATAGCGAATGGAAGCATGTGCTGGGCTGTGACCCAGGGAGTAAAAGGTAAAGGGACCCTGACCATTAGGTCCAGTCGTCACTGACTCTGGGGTTGCGGCGCTCATCTCGCTTTACTGGCCGAGGGAGCCGGCGTCCAGCTTCCGGGTCATATGGACAGCATGACTAAGCCACTTCTGGTGAACCAGAACAGCACACGGAAACGCCGTATACCTTACCTACCTATTTATCTACTTGCACTTTGATGTGCTTTCGAACTGCTAGGTTGGCAGGAGCAGGGACCGAGCAACAGGAACTCACCCCATTGGGGGATTCGAACCACCAACCTTCTGATTGCAAGTCCTGGGCTCTGTGGTTTAACCCACAGCGCAACCCGCGTCCCAAGACCCAGGTTCAAATCCTTGTTCACTCATGAAGCTACTCTGCAGGGCTGTTGTCAGGATGTCGTGGGATTTCCCCCAGAGGTCCTTGGAAAGACAAGCGCAAAGGCATCTTTCTGGACAATTTCAAGATGTATGGGGGAGATGACGTTCTTCTCACCGTTTGAGGGAGTTTCTCAAGGAGCTTAGTCTTGAAACGCAAAGGATGGTCAATGCAGCCTGACATCAAAGGCCATTTCCTGCAATCCGGAAGAGGCAGAAAGTTGCAACAGACGCATTTGGGCCAATGTGGTTTGAGTTAATGTAAACTTCCTCCCCTACAGAATCTCATGGTATTTCCTGATTCCTACACAGACCCACGCTCACCCCACCCCACCCTGGTGTGATTCCCACAGTTTATTTTTCCCTCAGGGAATTTTGCTGTATGGAAAATCCTGGCACGTCAAATTCCGTCCTGGAGTTTTGCATGATTGTTATCTTTTAAATACTTGCTGTTGCAGATTGAATCTCACCACTTCCTCTCAGAAATAATTTCTTAGTTTTTTTTCCTTCCAATCCCCCCACCAACCCACCCCCACTCAAAAAGATAATTTAGGATGAGGAATGAATGGGGTAGTGTTACAGGAATTATAAGGTCTCATATATATATAAATCATATGTTCATAAATCTACAAGGCAAACACATACATAAGTATATAAACCACGTGTCTGAAATAGTACAGGAGAGCAATCCTTAAGCCAGTTTGACTCTGCCAAATGGACCTCAAATATTTCTCTACAAGGAGAAAGGAAATGGGAAAGCCTCCCCATTGTCTCTTTGCTCAAATCCTGTCTTAAGGGTCTCAAAAAGAATAGCCAGGCTGCCCAGGTAGAGGAATCTAAAATATCAAAATTATCAATAAAAGAGAGTTAAAACATATTTTACAACATTATATATATATGCACACACATACTCTCTCTATATATATTTATATATTCTGCAGATCAAAGTGGTCAAGTGGTGCCACGCCGGGTCAGGTGATCTGCAAGCAAACCGGTCCCAAGATGCTAAGGGCTTTATATACGAAGAGCATCATCAGGGATAATGGGAGCTGGCTTGATCCAGCAGCCTCTTTTTACATCCTGCGTTCTTCAGATTTCCCCTGAGGCTCGCAGAAAGCTTTCGCATTCAAGGAAATCAGTTGCATTGGGGAAATATGTGACAGATGAAGTTAGACAAAGCCGCAGAGTATCCGAGCTCCAGACGCCCGTCTCCAAAACAGAACACAAACATAGCTGATGGGGGTGACATTTCCGCCAAAACCAAACTTGCGAAATTGGGTGTGCTTTGTACGTCCCAAAGACTGGTTTCCAGAACATCCAAGAGTCATTCCTCCTCTTCTGCTTCTGGTGACTATTCTGGCCGGCGCTGAAGACTCTGACTCAGAAGGGAGCATTGCGATGGGTGGGGTACCAGCGACTAGGCTGTCTCTGTTGTAAACAAAATCTGCCCTTCTTCCCTTATGGGGTACCCAAGAGCCCATATAGAGTCCTTACGTAGGTTCCCTATTGGTAGGAGAAAATAACAGAGGCCAACTAGAGAATATTGAGAAGCAAAGCTGCTAGTAAGCCTGATCTTTATTGAACTGTTGCAACAGGGTGCTCCCCTCACACACAGGAAAGGAGGAGGGACCCAGAATAATGGTGTGCAAGGCCTTATATAGACATTTTAAATTCCCTTCCCTGGAGCTCAAGACCACCCCTCCATACATCATACATACATCACAGAAAAGGCTGTCTACAGCAGAAATCTGAGTGTGTTGTTTATCTCATCTGACAGGTTACCTGTTAATGCTCACTTGATTGGATACCCTGGGGAGCCTGGCCAGTCTTTTGTAATGATCTGTTCTGGAGCCCCGTTTGCATCCTGAAGCAAATGCAACCCACGTCTGTGGGTCTGCGTGTGCGCGGGTCGCGATTTGCCGCTTCTGCGCAGGCGCGTGACGTCATTTTGAGCATCTGCGCATGCGCAAGCGGCGAAACCCGGAAGTAACGTTACTTCCGGGTCGCCGCGGAGTACAACTCGAAAACGCTCAGCCTGAAGCAACTTCAACCTGAGGTATGACTGTATAGCATATATTCAACAACAAAAACAGTGGCAATTTGTTGTTGACAAAGGACAGCTGGACATCGAAAGGGCCCCATTACCTTCAGTAGCTTAGGGCCGCACTGAACCTAAATCCGGCCCTGGAAAGGTACCATATTTAAGTCACCTGGGGCCGGAAGTCATTTTGGCTTGAATAGCAGGATAGGTAAAGGTAAAGGGACCCCTGACCATTAGGTCCAGTCGTGGCTGACTCTGGGGTTGCGGCACTCATCTCGCTTTATTGGCCGAGGGAGCTGGCGTACAGCTTCCAGGTCATGTGGCCAGCATGGCTAAGCCATTTCTGACGAACCAGAGCAGTGCACGGAAAAGCTGTTTACCTTCCCGCAAGAGCAGTACCTATTTATCTACTTGCACCGGTGTGCTTTCCAACTGCTAGGTTGGCAGGAGCAGGGACCGAGCAACGGGAGCTCACCCCGTCACGGGATTCGAACTGCCGACCTTCTGATCGGCAAGTCCTAGGCTCTGTGGT
Organism: Podarcis siculus; assembly: GCA_034642415.1. Classification (NCBI taxonomy): domain Eukaryota; kingdom Metazoa; phylum Chordata; class Lepidosauria; order Squamata; family Lacertidae; genus Podarcis; species Podarcis siculus. Next base: position 3,816,515 of record JAXCMG010000059.1, read on the forward strand.
TTAACACACAGCACCACCCGCGTCCCTGGACAGCTGGACAGCTGGACATCGATGGACAGCTGGATATCGAAAGGGCCCGATTACCTTCAGTAGCTTAGGGCTGCACTGAACCGAAATCCGACCCTGGAAAGGGACCATATTTAAGTCACCTGGGGCCGGAAGTCATTTTGGCTTGGATAGCTGGATAGAAATGCTCTAAATCAGTGGCTTTCAACCAGTGGGCCGTGGCACCCTGGGGTGCCGTGAAAGATGGCCAGGGGTTATCCCTCTTTCCCTCCCTACTCAGATGCCCTCCTGCGTCTCTGCCCCCCCCAAAGGCTTGCATGGATGTTCGTTGCTGCAGGCTCCCCACCCCTGGGCTACTGGTTTCTGGAATGTCTTGAGAACTCCATATATGAATTCTTTCCTCTTGCCAAGGGAGAAGCGGAGAAGGGAACTATGGTGACGCTGGCCATGGAAGTGATTTCCCGGGTGTGTCCCTCGTAGGCAAATGTGCGTCTGGGGGTTCCCCACGCCAGAAGCTGAGTCACCAAAGCACTGGAAGATGACTCACCAATATGGAGGAATAATGAGGGTGAAAAACACCAAAATGACACACTGGGGCTCAAGAAAGGGGAAAGTGTTTTCATTTTGCGTTTAGGAATGGCTCTTCTCCCACAAACAAGAAAGATGCCAATATTGGAGAAGGGAAATACTTTTAGCAGTTTTTAAACTGTAACAGCCAGATGGGCGGGGTATAAATAAATTATTATTATTATTATTATTATTATTATTACTATTATTATTTCTTTGGGGCAAAGCTACTTGATTTTGGTTCCTCTGTAAAGCATCAGACACGATCATATTCATTACTATGACTTATTATTTTTAGTAGTAGTGGTATTAGTTGTAGTAATAATAATAATAATAAAATAATTTATTATTTATACGCCGCCCATCTGGCTGAGTTTCCCCAGCTACTCTGGGCGGCTCCCAATCGAGTGTTAAAAACAATACAGCATTAAATATTAAAAACTTCCCTAAACAGGGCTGCCTTCAGATGTCTTTTAAAGAAAGGATAGCTAATAATAATAATAATGTATAATAATATAATATTTATTTATTGCAAAAAATGTGTATACCACTTGATTGGGGGGGGAACCACTTTACAAAAAGAACAATGCAATTATTAGTAAAAACAATTAAAACATTCAGAAAATTAAAATTCGTGTTTCACACCATCCAATTATCCAAGCAGTATGAGATTTCAGGGGTTCCAGGCACTTGTCCAAGGTTCTGTGTCCTTGGAATGAGACAGAGCTGAGACTGCGGTGTGTCAGGATCTAAGCTTTATTTACACATATGCCTCAACGTCCCAGGAGGTCTTGCTTCTCCCATAGCCTTGGATCCCAGGAGAAATCAAGCATGGCTCTGTAGCACCCTGCTTGTGGTTAACGCTTAGCTGGAATGAAATATTCAACGCAGCAATAGAGAAATTAAAATAATAATTTATTTGTCAGACAAATAAATGAGAGGCACAGTGGTATATGGTTACCAAAGCTCTGCCTGCCCTCCAGCCCTGATGGCCAGCACTTATATTTCCTCAACCCAGCCCCCTTGCTCCTCCTTTGGCTGCCTCTGTCCAATCAGCCTGGTTGAAATTCCTATTGGCTGTTTGCTAGAACCAATCATAAAAGATACACCCATTTCCTATTACCTTTTATGGGAGACAAAGAGCTACATTTCCTTCTATCCATAAATGGCAGACAAGTAGCCATGTATCTTACATTTGCCTCGACAAGGCACCTTAATTACCAGATCACCTTTTGCCCCTGCATTCCAAAACAAATGGCTAAAACAGATGGCTCATGGTATTATTTTCTGTTAAACAATAAATCTTACTATTTACCAACTCTTAATTAGTGCAGCTTGATTGTATTCTGTAATATGTAGGGTCAGTGTAACCTTTGCTCCCAGCCTGTATTTCCCTTTTACAACTTTGAGAAACCTGTCTCCTGTTACTTGCTATAAATCAGAGGGGCCCTTGTCCAGGAGGATAAACAACTGAAAAAAAGTACTTAGCCAGATGGTTTTCTGCCTGGCATGAAACATTTGCAAATCTTTAAGCTCATTTTAAAATACAAGCCTTGATCAGATGCCTCAGCTCCTCTCCCTCTTTGGTGTCATGGACGCTTTGGCCAAGAAGATTCCTGCATTGCAGGGGGTTGGACTAGATGACCCTGGGGGTCCCTTCCAATTCTATGATTTCTAGAAAACCAAAACGCACGGCAGTTTTCTAGGTATCTGGGTAGGCTTGGTTATCAAGAGGCAGGGAGTTCCAAAGTGTAGGAAGCACCGCACTAGAAGATATATAGTAAAACACAAACAATACTTAAGATTAATCTCACAGATATAATGGGAAAAACTGATTTTAATAAATGAATACAGAATATTTGTCACTCAAGAGAAGCATTGACGCTGCAAAGAGACAGAGGGAAGTCAACTAATATAATAATAATAATAATAATAATAATAATAATAATAATAATAAATTTTATTTATATCCCGCCCTCCCCTGCCGAAGCTGGGCTCAGGGCGGCTAACAACATTCTAATATAGCAGGGATTCAAACTAGTTTTCCGGAACAGAAAGTGATTGCAAAGAAAGAAAGAAAAGGATTACAAATGTAATTTATTTCTGAAAACCTGGCTTATGGAATATTCACATTACTTTTTGTGTCAATTTTGAACAATTTTGTGTACTTGACTAATTCTTTTTCATTTTTTATTATTTTTCTTTTTCCCCTTTTATTTCCTTTTTTATATTTTTACCTTTTTTGTATTTTTTTCTTTTTGAATATTTGGATGTAATGTTTAATTCATGCTTTCTCTCTAATTCAATAAAGATAATACTAAAAATAATGAATCATGTAGTAATGATAATAATAATTATGATAGCAATAATAGCAATAACGACGGACACAAGAACAACGACATTTAAATATAACGCGCTTTTGAACGGGACCGTGCTGAAAAAGCAGTACGCATGCGCGCCCCGGGGCTTTCGGCATTCCATCTTCCCCGCCCCTCTCGCTTGCCTTCCTTAAGAGGCAGAGCGCATGCGCACCGGCCAGCCTGGCCTTCTCTGGCCCTTGTTGCGGGAGGGAGACGGAGCGAGCGAGTGAGGGAGAAAGGGGGCGGGGCTAGGCAAGGAGCGCCCTTTCCCGATTGGCTCCTCTTCGGGCCCCGCCCCTCCCGGCGAGCCGCCACGTCAGTCCCAGCCACGCCCGCCGCCGGGATCCTGCGCCTGCGCGCTGGGAGGCGCCTCCTCGCCGCTTCTCCCCTCAGCCGGCGACTCGCGAGGGGGGGGGGGAGAAGGCGGGAGCGAGCGGCGCGTGCACGCGGAGGGTGAGTGCGCGGGGGACGTGGGCGCGCGTGGGCGAGGGGGCAGTAAATCAACGGGGGGGGCAGGAGACGGGGAGAGCCCTATGGAACCACCGGAGGGACGAGAGCGCCTCTGAGCATGGGCAGAGCGCCAGGCCAGCCAATGCTTCTTCCCTTTCGCTTCTCATGGGCGGGGGATAAAACCTTGCCGGTTGCCTCAAGGATTGCAAGGACCCTGCCAGGTTGGTCCCCCCGTTGCAGGTGTGGCGGCGCCTCCCAGGTAAGCTCTTGGAGGAGGGGGGGGTGCTTTGTAGCATGGCAGGTGCCATACCTGTCAACCTTCCCTTTTTTTGCTGGAAATTCCCTTATTCCAGCGACGTTTCCCGCTGCTATCCCGTAGACTGTCCCCGGGACAGGTGAGGCTGCTGACCCCTTATTTTCGAGGGTCCCCGGGACAGGTGAGGCTGCTGATCCCTTATTTTCACTGCTGCTGATCCCTTATTTTCAAATCTGAAAGTTGACAGCTCTGGCAGGTGCCAGTCTGGGATCGCACCCCGGGGCGGCAGGGCTGCGTGGGCACTTGCCTATTATTTGCACATTTTCTTTGCAAGATGCTCCCCTGAACCTTCCTTGTTGCTACATCCGAGTGATCTGTGGCAGAAATGCATATTTGGCGCATAAACTGATTCAGGTACGATCTGCTGTGGAGCTGGATTAGCTGGTGCCCAGTGTGAGGAACACCCCTCAGGTCCAGGTTCCATGGCTAGAAGACTTTCCCAAAATAAATTTAAAAACTGCCCAGTAGCACCTTAAGGTAAAGGTAAAGGGACCCCTGACCATTAGGGCCAGTCGTGACCGACTCTAGGGTTGCAGCGCTCATCTCGCTTTACTGGCCAAGGGAGCCGGTGTACAGCTTCCGGATCATGACTAAGCCGCTTCTGGCGAACCAGAGCAGCGCACGGAAATGCCGTTTACCTTCCCGCTGGAGCAGTACCTATTTATCTACTTGCACTTTAACGTGCTTTCGAACTGCTAGGTTGGCAGGAGCAGGGACCGAGCAACAGGAGCTCACCCCGTCGCGGGGATTCGAACCGCCGACCTTCCGATTGGCAAGTCCTAGGCTCTGTGGTTTAACCCACAGCGCCACCCACATCCCAGTAGCACCTTAGAGACCAACTAAGTTTGCTCTGAGTATAAGCTTTCGTGTGCATGCACACTTCATATAGAAAGACTCTCCAAGTTACTATATATATATCTATGTGAGAGAGTGGGTAAGAGTTTTGGACTCGGACATGGGAGACCATGGTGCGAATCCTGCCTTGGCCATGAAGCTCTCCCTGGGCCATTCCCTGCCTCTCAGCCTAACCTACCTCACAGGGTTGTTGTGGGGGTTGAAGAAAGCGTCTGTCTGGCCTCCCGGTTGTCAGAGCTGGCAGCTGACTTGGAGATACCGTATTTTTCGCACCATAGGGCGCACCGGACCATAGGGCGCACCCAGTTTTTTGGGGGGGAAATAAAGGGGAAAAAATTATTTCCCCCCCCCCCAGGCGCGGACCCCAGCCCCCAAACAGGCAGCTCTCCGCAAGCAGCGGGAGCGCTCCTGCTGCTTGCGGAGAGGTCCGCGAAGCCTGGACGCGCTGAGCTCAGCGCGCCCAGGCTTCGGCATGCAGGCAACTCTCCGCAAGCAGCGGGAGCCCAGCGCTGGGCTCCCGCTGCTTGCGGAGAGGTGTGCGAAGCCTGGAGAGCGTGAGGGGTCGGTGCGCACCGACCCCTCTCACTCTCCAGGCTTCAGCGAAAGCCTGCATTCGCACCATAGGACGCACACACATTTCCCCTTCATTTTTGGAGGGGAAAAAGTGCGTCCTATGGTGCGAAAAATACGGTACCTGGGGCACTCCTGTCGTTGCGAGGGGAGATGCTGAGAAGCATCACTGAGGGATCCCAGTGGCTGGGCACTGCCAGCAGGGAAAGAAGCCCACTCCTGCTTGTGGGCTTTCCAGTGGGGGCATCTGCTTGGCAGAGGGCCTTCTCGGTAGTGGCACCCGCCCTGTGGAACTCCCTCCCACCAGATGGCAAAGAGAAAAATAACTACCAAACTTTTAGAAGACATCTGAAGGCAGCCCTGTTTAGGGAAGCTTTTAATGTTTAATAGGTTATGTCTTTTAGTGTTTTGTTGGAAGCCGCCCAGAGTGGCTGGTTAACAGCCAGACACCAGAATGCCGTGGCGAGACTCCTTATGGGGTCCTCGCTGCAGGATCACATTTACCTGGTGCTGTACCAGCTGCACTGGCTCCCGGTGGAGTACAGGATCAGGTTTAAGGTGTTGGTTTTAACCTTTAAAGCCCTATGCGGCCTAGGACCCATGTACTGGAATGTACCAAAGAGGACCTTACGGCCTTCAAACAAAAACGTCTTGGAGGTCCCAGGCCACAGGGAGGTTAGGCTGGCCTTGACCAGAGCCAGGGCTTTTTCAGCCATGGCCCCGACTTGGTGGAACGCTCTGTCACAGGAGACTAGGGCCCTGCGGGACTTGACATCTTTCTGCAGGGCCTGCAAGACAGAGCTGTTCTACCAGGCCTTTGGCCAAGGCACAGCCTGACCCCCCTCCTCTGGCAATCGGCAATCTACACAGAATTTGCTTGATGGTTGCCATTAATTTGATTTTGAATTGATTTTAGAATGAATTGATTTTAGAATGCATTTCAATAAATTGATTGTGATTTTATGTAAACTGTGTTACTTTTATTGTTGTTAGCCGCTCTGAGCCCGGCTTCGCCTGGGGAGGGCTGGATATAAATAAAATTTTATTATTATTTATTATTATTACATTTATATCCCACCTTTCCTTCAAGGAGCACAAGGTGACGCACACAATTCTGTTTAATCTTCACACCCACCCTGCAAAGTAGGCGAAAGTTAAACTAAGAGACAGCAACTGGCCCAAGGTCACGCAGCGAGCTTCATGGCAGAGTAAATCTACGTTTCTGAAATAAATATCCAGTAAAATGTAATTCTGTCAGCCAAAGAGAGTTGAGCTCAAATGACTGGGTGGGATTGCTTCTTTAGGAATGGTGTGCCAAGTCAGACGAGAAGGATAACTATGAATTCACACCCACTTTTCTGCAAAAGTACACGGATGCAAAATGTAGCCAGCTATTTCCTTGTTTGCTTTCTTCACATTATAGCAAACGTTTCCTTCATTTCATTCTCACCCTTAACAGTTGACTCAACTGCAGAACTTATTTCTGTATGTTGAACTGGGATCCGTACACCTTGCAACAGGTGTTGGCGTCAAGGAAAGAGGTCTGGCATCGAGAGCTGCTTTAGGTCTGGATTTGGCCGGTGGAATTCTTGACTCTTCCTATGAACAGCAGACACCCCCTTCCAATGAAACATCACACAGCTGAACTTATTTTGTCATACTGTGTACTGCCTTAATAACTCCAGGCTGTGAATCAGTTTATAAATTGGTGGTGGTGCTTTTTAAAAAGTATTTTTTTAAAGTGCTCCTGGTTCCACCAGTGGCTTGTTATATGTTAGCAGCTGCACTGGCTCCCGGTGGAGTACAGGGTCAGGTTTAAGGTGCTGGTTTTGACCTTTAAAGCCCTATATGGCCTAGGACCCTTGTACCTAAGGGACCGCCTCTGGAATGCCCTGTGGAGGACCTTAAGGTCCACAAATAACAACACTTTGGAGGTTCCGAGCCTCAAGGTGGTTAGATTGGTCTCAACTAGAGCCAGGACCTTTTCAGTACTGGCTCCGACTTGGTGGAACGCTCTGTCCCAATAGACCAGGGCCCTGTGGGACTTGACATCTTTCCGTAGGGCCTGCAAGATGGAGCTGTTCCGCCTGCCTTTGGTTTGGACTCAGTCTGACCCTTTTGATTCCTTCCCCTTATGGTTTTGATTTATGGGCTACTATTAAAATGAGGCTGCATTTTAAATTGTATTTTAACCCGTATTTTAATAAAGGGCAGGGGGTGTGTATGTGTGTGGGTGTGTATAAAATTATTATTATTGTTTATTATTATTATTATTATTATTATTAAGATGGGGGAATCTGTGATCAGGTGCCTTTGGACTCCAGCTCCCATCATCCCTTTCCCTGTCCATTCTGGCTGGGGCTGATGGGAGTTGGAGTCAACAACACTTGGAGGACCACAGGTTCCCTCCTTCTGCTATACAGCATGGGAAAGGGACCTTTGAATCCTCACCTTCACACTTTGCATCCTGTAGATCCCCAACCTGCTGCCCTCCAGATGTTTTGAACTGCAGCTCCCATCAGCCCCAGCCAGCGTGGTCAGCAATGATGGAAGTTTTAGACTGGATCACCTTATAGATCACGTGTTAAGGGTAGCCAAGAATTGGTGCAGTGAGTTCTGCTGGCACTCATTTTGGCTTATGAACATTAGCGTGGGAAAATGATCGTTGGTGTGTACAAGACCCTTCCCTCTTGCCTGCTGATACACAAAAGGGGAAAGATGAAATTGGCTACCTACTTTCAGTCTTTGCAGAGATGACTAGCCTTAGGCAGACTATAAGAGAAAGCTCACTCTCTTGGCTGGAATAATGCTAATTTCTTGTAATTTTGTGGTCTGCACAAATTACAGTATGAATGATAGTAGCCCTTGCTCTGTAAAATGTTTTATAATTTTGTTCCCCTGAGAAAAGAAAGCTCTCCAAACACAAACACTGTTATCTAAAAGTTCAAATTCTGTGCTTGGGGTGTTTGTTTAACCCCGGATCCTGGTGTATTTTTTAGTTCAAAGAACCTGTCTGATGAAAAAATAAATATTGCTTTAATGTTAACCTTTTGTTGCGTCAGCGACATCAAGGTAATAGGCTGCTATGCAATCATGTTCTTATTTATCTTACATTTCAGAAGGGTGGCATTGATATGGAATGTATATTTTAACTTCTGAAAGTTTCGGTACAAGAGTCAAATATTTTTAGATGGTATCTTTGAATCACATGCATTAGTAGGATTTTATGTTTTAGCTGTGAGTTACAGTAAGGAACATGGCTAGTTTAAAAGATACTTGGAAGAGGAGCAACAGCAGCCCCTTGTCAAATTCTTATCTCTCTTGGCGCCTGAAAGGAATAGTTTAAATTATTCCTGTGTTCTAGATTCCATTTTTCTAGCATTTCTTAACCCGGGGAAAATTTTGTGTATTTGCACTGGCGCTGTGGGTTAAACCACAGAGCCTAGGACTTGCTGATCAGAAGGTCGGCAGTTCGAATCCCCGTGACGGGGTGAGCTCCTGTTGCTCGGTCCCTGCTCCTGCCAACCTAGCAGTTCGAAAGCACCTCAAAGTGCAAGTAGATAAATAGGTACCGCTCCGGCGGGAAGATAAATGGTGTTTCTGTGCGCTGCTCTGGTTCACCAGAAGCAGCTTAGTCCTGCTGGCCACATGACCCGGAAGCTGTACGCCGGCTCCCTCGGTCAATAAAGCGAGATGAGCGCCACAACCCCAGAGTCGGCCACGACTGGTCCTAATGGTCAGGGGTCCCTTTACCTTTTACTGGGACAGAAGGCAAGTCAAAATTAGGAGCAGAGCCATAGGCTGCCTGGAAAGTTTAGGACAAGGGGAAGGTCAGTTTGGCATTATTTAAGGCTAGTCTAAGGACTTAAATAGGGACGCGGGTGGCGCTGTGGGTAAAAGCCTCAGCACCTAGGGCTTGCCGATCGAAAGGTTGGCGGTTCGAATCCCTGCGGCGGGGTGCGCTCCCGTTGCTCGGTCCCAGCGCCTGCCAACCTAGCAGTTCGAAAGCACCCCCGGGTGCAAGTAGATAAATAGGGACCGCTTTCTAGCGGGAAGGTAAACGGCGTTTCCGTGTGCGGCTCTGGCTCGCCAGAGCAGCGATGTCACGCTGGCCACGTGACCCGGAAGTGTCTGCGGACAGCGCTGGCCCCCGGCCTCTTGAGTGAGATGGGCGCACAACCCCAGAGTCTGGCAAGACTGGCCCGTACAGGCAGGGGTACCTTTACCTTTACCTTTTCAGGACTTAAATACCCAACAGCTGTTAGCCACACTGAGTAACTGCATGGGGTTAGAAAGGCAGTAAATAAACTTAAAACGAGCAAGAAACAAAGAAACGCTAAACTATTTCCAAATGTGAATCACTGTGTTTTTTAATTCCAGTGCGCCACTTGCAGTCTCAGCTGCCATGATGCCTGCGGCAACAGTAAAGCCTGACACCACGCCATTGTATGACCCTCGCCTCCTTCAGGAACTGGACTGGAGTCAGAATACCGTGACGTTTTCCCATCCTATTTCTCCTGTGGAACCGGGCAGTGGTTTAGTTTTGCGGCCACTTTGCATTGCCGACATCAACAAAGGTACACTTTTCTCTGAATGCCTAAATCCACTTGAACTCTTAAGGCTCCATAACCCAGGACTGCATTCGAGGACAATGGCCAGAGCAAAATATTAAGTCTTACAGTGGATAGTTTTGTAGAAAATGCATTGTAAGAAGAGCAGGACTGTTGGTCTTGGATAGGAAGGGCTTAAAATAATTCCGTGTTTATGGAAGACAATCTTACTCGGCTACGAGTGAGCGCCAAAGAAAAATAATTCTGAATGTAGAAAGCACTCTATCTGCTTTGCTAGGTTTTGTGTGGTCCCTCTCCTCTGCTAGTTTGTGTGCGATTTTCCATTTTTGGGGGTGTTTTTATTTACTTTATTCTATGCTGCCCTGATAGCTTTGCTGAAGGGCTGTCTAAAAATCTTGCCCATTTCACTCCACTTGAAAAACTGTATTGTAGTGGCTTCTTGGATCTTGTCTCCCACATCACTCCAGACACTGAATTGTGGACACTACTTGTGGAATCTCTACTTGAATATTGAATATTGAAAAATACATTTATGCAAACGCTTTCTCTCTCTTGCAGGCTTTTTAAAAGTTTTAGGTCAACTGACTGAAACGGGAATTGTCAGCCCTGAGAAATTCATCAGTGAGTACCTTGTTGTATTTTGCAGCTTGGATGAAGGGAACAGGGGGTTTTCTTCAGTGCAGCTGTCTCACCGACCTTGCTTGGCTTCGAAAAGAGATGCCTTGTTGGTAAATCATGTGTTGATGGGTGTGAGGAGTGGTTTAAGTAGCAAAAAAAAAGCAGGGGGAACCCAGTCATTGGGCAGCCTATACATTTGACTACATCAACAATTACACATCACTTGCCTTTACTGTAAGAGACCCTCACATTCTATTGACCTGCTTGTCAAGGGTTAGGTGCAGTATATTCTGGCAGATGGTTTTTAGGTGCCAGGCAAAACCGTTTCTCTATAACTAGGCCTTTCTTATAACAAAGTTATAACTATAACTTTGGCTGATTGAACATTCTAGGGCCTTTTAATTGTGTTTGTGGGAGGGGAGGTTATTGGTTTGCTTTCGCTTTTGTTTTATTAAGTATTTTGTGTTCTCATTTTGTATTTTTATGTTGTCAACTGCCCTGGGATCTTCATATGAAGGGTGGTGTACAAATTTAGTAAGTAAGTAAGTTTGTATGGGGCGCGGATGGTGCTGTGAGTTAAACCACAGAGCCTAGGACTTGCTGATCAGTAGGTCGGTGGTTCAGATCCCCGCAACAGGGTGAGCTCCCGTTGCTCGGTCCCTGCTCCTGCCAACCTAGCAGTTCAAAAGCATGTCAAAGTGCAAGTAGATAAATAGGTACCGCTCCAGCGGGAAGGTAAACGGCGTTTCCGTGCGCTGCTCTGATTCGCCAGAAGCGGCTTAGTCATGCTGGCCACATGACCTGGAAGCTGTACACTGGCTCCCTCAGCCAATAAAGAGAGATGAGCGCCGCAACCCCAGAGTCGGCCACGACTGGACCTAATGGTCAGGGGTCCCTTTACCTTTACACTGTGCTCTAAGGGCAGTCTGCAACTGCGGATTATCAGTTTGCCTGAAGCGCAGGCCTGTTACCGGGGTACACTACAGAGCTCTTGTAAGGATTTCCAAAAAGAATATGGGAGTATATCTTTGACCGACCTGAAGCTCCCTGGGGCAGCAGAGTAAATGTCTGCCTAGCCCAGATCTGCCCTGTATCCAGGTGTGCTCAGATAGAGATGTGTCGCTGGGGAGTGTGCTTCATATACCGTACCTCCCTGAGGACTGTAGAGCAAGGGATGGTTAACATGGTGCCCCCTCATGGCTGTTTTGGACTCCCAGTTCCTGGCAGTGCGGTCAATGGTTAGGTAGGATGGTGGGAGCAGTGGCTCCCTCGGCCAGTAAAGCGAGATGAGCGCCTCAACCCCAGAGTCGTCTGCGACTGGACTTAACAGTCAGGGGTCCCTTTACCTTTTTAAGTATATATGTAATCATCATCATCATCATCATCATCATCATCATCTGGGTAGGCAAACCTGAGCAGAGCTATAGGAAAAGCCCATACCAAGGGAATGTAAATCCTCTTACCAAGAATGCTCCTACCTGTATTTTCTAGAAACGTTCGAACACATGAAGAGTTCTGGGGACTACTACGTTACAGTAGTGGAAGATACTATTCTAGGAGAGATTGTGGCTACTGCAACTTTAGTCATAGAGCACAAGTTTACTCACTCGTGTGCAAAGGTATGTTGGGGGTGCGGGAAATACTCTTGCTGTGAATAAGTTCTGGCACTTTCTAGCACTCAGCGGCTAAGTGATATTGCCTGTCTTCACAGAGGGGAAGAATAGAAGACGTTGTTGTAAGCGGAGAATGCAGAGGAAAACAACTTGGGAAATTGTAAGTGGCTGTTAATCGTCTGCAGTAGCTTACCAGCCGGGTTGTGGGGAGTGGTGCCAGCTGCCTCTCCCGGTATGCCCCACGGAGGACCTTAAGGTCCATAAATAGCAACACCCTGATGGTCCCAGGCCCTAAGGAAGTTAGAGTTGCCTCAACCAGAGCAGGGCCTTTTCAACACTGGCCCCGGCCTGGTGGAACGCTCTGCCTCATGACACCAGGGCCCTGCGGGATCTGATCTCTTTCCGCAGGGCCTGTAAGACAGAGTTGTTCCACGTGGCCTTTGGCTTGGAGCCAATTTGATTCCCTCCCTCTCTTTTTTCTTTTCCTTTCTCCTCCTGTGATGAGGCTGCATTTTAATATTTTAATGTTGTATTTTAATTTTGTTTTTAAGTTGTATTCATTCAACCTATTTTTATTATTGCTTGTTAGCCGCCCTCAGCCTGGCCTTGGCTAGGGAGGCCGGGGTATAAATAAAAATTATTATTATTATTATTATTATTATTATTATTATTATTATTATTAT
>JAXCMG010000059.1:3829133-3890400 GCA_034642415.1 Podarcis siculus
ATTATTATTATTATTATTATTATTATTATTATTATTATTATTATTATATGCCCCACAAGACCGAAGTGAGCAAGTGAGCAAGGACCGCCTCTCGCCATATGAACCAACCCAGTCCTTGCCATCATTCTGGCCTTTCATTGTGTGCCTCCTCTATGAGAAGGGGCCTTTTCCGAGGTGCCTCCCCACTTGTGGAATTCTCTTCCCAGGGAGTCTCACCTGGTGCCTTCATAACATATTTTTAAGCCCGACAAAAACTTTCCTCTTCTCCCAGGCCTTTGGCAGATTAAGCAAGCTATGGCCTTTTAAACTGTAGGAGGTGTTGTTTGCTTGTTACTACGTTATGCATTCTTTTGTTTTTATACTGTAAGCTCCCCTGTGACCCTTGGATGAATGGCGACACAGAAATTTAATAAAAAATAACAATAGCAATAAAAATCACCAGTGGTGTCTGACGCCCTCCCCCAAACACACATTCTGCAAGGCTAAACTTCTTCTAAAGCAATAAATTGATATTTATGTAACACCTTTCAAGCATCCCAAACTAGCCATATTCATTCTTTACAACCATTCTGTAATATGGGGCCGGTATTATTCATCTATTCTAGGAGTGAGGTTGAGGCAAGTGGCTTTCGGAAGACCACTTAGCTCTATGACAAGTTCTCTTAACACTTGAATCGGCAGTTTTACAGCTCATACCCTTTGTCCATGGATGGGGAGTTTGTGGGTCTCCAAATGATGTTGGACTGATTCACACCAGTCGCGCCCAGCATGTCGTATGGTCAGAGCTGATCTGGTGGGCCACAGCTTCATCACCCTGATTTGAGTCTCTTAAGCACTACCAGAAGTGTGATGCCACAGCTGGGAGTGTTGGGCTATGTTGTTGTTGTTTAGTCATTTAGTCGTGTCCGACTCTTTGTGACCCCCTGGACCAGAGCACCTCAGGCACTCCTGTCTTCCACTGCCTCCCGCAGTTTGGTCAGACTCATGTTTGTAGCTTCGAGAACACTGTCCAACCATCTCATGTTGGGCTTATGGGAACATAAAGAGCTGTCTTATACAGTGGTACCTTGGGTTACATACGCTTCTGGTTACATACGCTTCAGGTTCCAGACTCTGCTAACCCAGAAATAGTGCTTCAGGTTAAGAACTTTGCTTCAGGATGAGAACAGAAATTGTGCTCCGGCAGAGCGGCAACAGCAGGAGGCCCCACTAGCTAAAGTGGTGCTTCAGGTTAAGAACAGTTTCAGGTTAAGTATGGACCTCTGGAACAAATTAAGTACTTAACCCAAGGTACCACTGTACAGTCAGATCTTTGGTCTATCCAGTTCTGTATTGTCTACAGTAAATGACAGCAGCTATCCAGTGTTTCTTAAGAGATGCCAGGGATTTAACAAGGAACCTTCTAATTGCTGAGCATGCAGCCTAGTAACACTAACCAGATAGCTCTCCAGAAGCTCCAAATTCACATCCATACGCACACACCCCAAACCTTATATCACCTGAAGCCAGTTTATTTGTAACCTACCTATCAATAGGAGTATAGCATCTAGATCAAGGGAAATAATAGTGCCACTGTATTCTGCTCTGGTCAGACCTCACCTGGAGTACTGTGTCCAGTTCTGGGTGCCACAGTTCAAGGAGAACACTGACAAACTGGAACGTGTCCAGAGGAGGGCAACCAAAATGGTCAAAGGCCTGGAAACGATGCCTTATGAAGAACGGCTAAGGGAGCTGGGCATGTTTAGCCTGGAGAAGAGGAGGTTAAGGGGTGATATGATAGCCATGTTCAAATATATAAAAGGATGTCACATAGAGGAGGGAGAAAGGTTGTTTTCTGCTGCTCCAGAGAAGCGGACACGGAGCAATGGATCCAAACTGCAGGAAAGAAGATTCCACCTAAACATTAGGAAGAACTTCCTGACAGTCAGAGCTGTTTGACAGTGGAATTTGCTGCCAAGGAGTGTGGTGGAGTCTCCTTCTTTGGAGGTCTTTAAGCAGAGGCTTGACAACCATATGTCAGGAGTGCTCTGATGGTGTTTCCTGCTTGGCAGGGGGTTGGACTCGATGGCCCTTGTGGTCTCTTCCAACTCTTCTATGATTCTATGATTCTACCTTATTAGGTTACTTGGTTAAAACACAGCCCTTGATCTCCTTTGGATGTGAAAGGTACCACCACCCCACCTCCGTTTGGACTCATTGTGCTTCTCTTCTTTCCAACTGGCATAGTTTTTTGCTTGCCTTTTGGGAATTTAATCTGTACCCAAATTGCAGGACCCTGCCAAGGGATACACTTCAAACCTCCTTCGAGCGGAATGTCTCCCTAGCTCAGTGTTCTCAAAGGGTGTGGCAGGAGAGGGAGGCAGGAAGATGCAAGGGCAATCAAATAAACTTTTAAGCATTTCAGTCTAGTGTAGTATGAGGGGGGATATACAACCAGAAACAGTATTCACACCTATCTTCAAGAGTATCGGCCATTCTTCTACAGGTAAAACTCGGAAAATCGAGAATATCGTGGGAAAGTTCATTTATTTCAGTAATTCAACTTAAAAGGTAAAACTAATATATGAAATAGACTCATGACATGCAAAGCGAGATACGTCAAGCCTTTGTTATAAATGTGATGATCATGGCGTACAGCTGATGAAAACCCCAAATTAACCATCTCAGAAAATTAGAATAGGTCCAATATTGCTCTATTTGCAATCCTTGTTTTGCTGATTTCGTTTAATATTCTAATTTTCTTGCTTTGCATGTCATGAGTTGTCAGAGACTGCCTCCAGGTCCCAGCTCACAGAGGACCAACGCTAGCCAGTAGAACTGTACAAAAGTCTTTATTGAAATATAGTTTCCATTTCCAAACCCTAGCGTGCGTCTCTACGTCTAGACCCTAGATCGGCGAAGCTCCGTCTGAGTCTCCGCCCCCTGTACACCAGCTTAAGACTCTAGCCTTACCCCACCTCTTGCGTCTCTCCTTTCGCCTCTGGGTCCTACCACCCCCCGGGGTCCCTTCCTTCCTGGACGCTTCGGATGCAGACCCCTCGGACTCCTCCCCCTCCTTTCGGCGGGCTTTAGGACCTGGCTCCCTTTCCGGGCTGCTCATTGCGCCACCCTCTTGTACATTTGAACTTGGCGCGCGCGCGCTGTCTCCGACCCTCCTTTCGACCGTTTCCTCGCTCTCTGACGCAGGCGTGGCTAACCCCGACTCATGTCCTTCCGCTGACGGAAAGCTGCCTGGTGCCGATGCCTGGGACTCCTCCCCCCTACTGCTCTCCGGTGGGGAAGCTGGTCCCGATTTCCAGCTGCTGCTCTCTGAATCCCCTCTGGCCCCTCCTTCCTGGGGTGTTCCCTTTGGCAACCCCCTACCTCTGACCACTGGAGCCCCTTTCTGTGAATCCTCCGATTCGCTGGAGAGACTTAGAGACCTCGGGCGGCTATCATCGCTAACTTCTCCCTCGGATTCCTCCCCCTCGGTCTCTAATCCCTCCCTTTCCTGCCCCTCTGCTCCTGAGCCCCTGACATGAGTCTATCTCACATATTAGTTTCACCTTTTAAGTTGAATTACTGAAATAAATGAACTTTCCCACGATATTCTAATTTTCCGAGTTTCACCTGTACAGTTCCCCATTATATCTTGCTGTGAACAGGGATTTTCAACTCTTGACAAATGTGAACGATCAGAAAAGAGAAAGGCTTCTTTGTGCTGATAAGATGAGTTGTTTGCCTCAAATTAGACCTAATACAAATGAGATTACCTGGCAAAAGCAAGCTCACACCTCTCATTGGGTCTGTATACATCCTTAAGGTACATATGTAAGAGGCTCGTTTATAATTATATTTGGGATTTAGCTGCATTGTTTTATACTTCCTGGATGTCCCGTGATCATATTATAAAGTAGTTGTGTTCTGGGTTATAAACCAAGCACTGCTAGGAGTTGTTTCTTTTTGTTTTCCAATGTATTTATCAATAAAAAAATTGGTGTGACACGAGCTAATTTTTATTCTGAACATGTGGCCCAGAGAAAATGTTTGAGAACCCCTGCCCTAGTTAAGATACTCCTTTTGGACTTCCCTTATTCAATCGCAATAATGTACCGTATTTTTCGCTCCATAAGACACACCTAGTTTTTAGAGGGGGAATGCAAGAATTATTTTTTTAAAAAAGGGAGCACTGAGCAGAGTCTATATGCATCCCAGGCTCTGCTCAGCGCTCCCTTTCACGAGCTGCGTGGAGCATGTGTGTGGCAGTTGCAGGCCTTTCCCCAGGAGGGAGAAGCCCCCAAGAGCCGCACACACACTCCACGCGGCTCGTGAAAGGGAGTGCGGCTCTTGGGGGCTTTTCTACAAGGTGAGGGAATTCCCCCACGTCCTGCAAAAGCCCCCAAGAGCCGTGCACCCTTTAAAGAGCATGCGGCTCTTGGGGGCTTTTCCCTCCTGCGTCCGCTCCATAAGACGCACACACATTTCCCCTTACTTTTTTGGAGGGGAAAGGTGCATGGAGTGAAAAATACAGTATCCGCCTCATCTTACTGTATGCTCTTTTCCTCTGCAATTCTTGTCTCCTTCCACTCATTTCTTGCAGGGTTAGGGTTGGAAAGTGGGAGCTTCCTATTGTTTTCCCTTTGCTGAAAAGTGGCTCCAACTATCCATTTGGGCATGGTGGTGGCACTAGCAGTGCTGATGTGTAGATTCACAGTTGCCTGGTACATGCAGTTTGCCGTCCTTTTGCAAGAGTATACCCATACAGTTTGTTTGAGTACAGTGGTACCTCTAGTTGCGGACACGATCCATTCCGGGGTGCCATTCGCACCCCGAAAAGTCCGCAACTAGAGTGGCGCTTCTGCGCAACCACAGAGTGCGATAGAGCGCTTCTGTGTATGTGCGAAGCGCGCAGAGCGCTTCTACGCATGCGCAAAGCACGCAGGATGCTTCTGTGTGCGCACGGCAAAGCCCAGAAGTATCCACTTCCGGGTTTGCCGCATTCGCAAGCCGAAAAGACGCAACGTGAAGCTAACGCAACACAAGGTATGACTGTACAGTGGTGCCTCGCAAGACGAAATTAATTCGTTCTGCGAGTTTCTTCGTCTTGCGGATTTTTCGTCTTGCGAAGCACGGCTATTAACGGCTATTAACGGTACTTAGTGGCTTTAAGATAAAGGAAACAAACTCGCAAGACGTTTTCGTCTTGCGCAGCAAGCCCATAGGGAAATTCGTCTTGCGAAGCGACTAAAAAAACAGAAAACTCTTTCGTCTTGCGAGTTTTTCGTCTTGCGAGGTACCACTCTATTAACTCTTCCTTCTTCTTCTAGATTGATGTCAACTCTCACATTGCTAAGTAAGAGACTGAATTGCTACAAAATCACTCTCGAGTGTCAGCCAAAAAATGTTGCTTTCTATGAAAAATTTGGATATTCAGTATCTGAAGAAAACTACATGTATCAAAGATTCTTCAATTAAAGAACTTCCAGCTGTAATCTCATGTAATGGACTGCTGGTGGAGGACTGTCTCTTTTCTCTTTGTCTCTTTTCTCTTTGCGGAAAACAAATGGCTGCGAATGAAATTATCACCTCCAGAGATGGGACAACAAATACAGTACAGCAGACTTTGATTTAGGTTTCCTTGCTGACAGGAAACGTTTTAGAAGCCATTTCCTACTGTTAACGCTTTTTGCTAGCTGGGATGTGAAAGATTATTGCCAGGTGGGGGTGGTTTTTAATCAAAGGTTATATTTTTACCTGATTCCTTTCTTGCCTTGTATTTTTCTATGTCTTGTGCTGCTTTGTGTTGCCAATTCAGTGGTGGTTCATGAGGCAGGACTGACTTGCGAGATTTCTAGTCATGTGGGTAGGAGAAATGCAAGGTCTGTACCAGGCTGTCACTGGTCTTGATGTTAGTACGCCTTAGAACTTCATGGGCCCCAGAAGAGCCCTGCAATGACTGATTTGTTGAGCAGCGGCCTGAGCGGTTCTATTAATCCGCTAGCAGTCACATTTGGTAAAAATTATTGCTTATACAAAGAACCTGCATTTCTAAAATACTGTATTCTTATCTCTTGTAGCTGTGAAAAGGCTGTGGGGCCAAGGGGCCCTCTTTTCCACCATGGGCTATATCACATGTATGCTTTGCAAAAGCAATCTTCTGCCATGCTAACTCACTCAGATTTTCCAGATCCCAAATCCACATCTCAGAGGCTCCCCCATGCTTTGGGTCTTTAGATGAAGCCACCTAGCATTTGAGCCGGCAATAACGGTACAACTTTCCTCCCACCATTTCAACCTGAAGGGGGCAGTCTTGGGCATTATAAGCAAATGAAGGTCACTGCAGAAAATTTTTGTAGTCGAGTACATAGCTTTATAAAATATTACTGAGGGCTACTGTAAGCGGATTTCATACATTTTGTGGTACTCTAAAAACTTTATTGGGGGGTGACTAAAGTTTATTCAGTTTTTTTAAAAAGCACTGTTAAGACATAAATAAATGGAGGCTGTTAAAATCTTTTGAATTACGGTTTTCCTTCTTCATTGGTCTAGATGTGCTCTAGTTGGCCTGCTGTTTTACTTGGGTGATTTGGTAAGTGTTAGCGGAGTTCATCCACGGGGGACAATTAAATACTGTTGGATGGAGAAAATGTTTGAAGTTAAGGACCATAACCTGTGGAGGGGGGTTAATCCACAACTTAAAGTTCTAAATAAGATTGCTGATTCCATTGGTCTTTAAACTATAGCCAGGGAAAGGCACAAGAGTCTCCCAGAGCCTGGTAAGCAAGGCGGAGAGCTTAAAAGCGCTCTGCCTTTCATAGGGAGCAAGGCCTGCTTGGTGCACCAGCTCCAGAACAGTAGGGGTGGTCTTGCAGGGGCGGTTTTAGGGTTGTTTTGGCTGTACAGTGGTGCCTCGCAAGACGAAATTAATTCGTTCTGCGAGTTTCTTCGTCTTGCGGGTTTTTTTGTCTTGCGAAGCACGGCTATTAACGGTACCTGTACTTAGCGGCTTGCGGGCAGGCAGCGGAGAGAAGCGCTCTTCTCCCTGCCGCCCGTCTTCGTCTTGCGAAGCAAGCCCATAGGGAAATTCGTCTTGCGGAACGACTCAAAAAACGGAAAACTCTTTCGTCTTGCGAGGCATTCGTCTTGCGAGGTACCACTGTACGTAATTTTGGCTGTACGTCCTTAAGCCTCACGTAAATTATGAATTATCTGTATAGGTTTGAAGAACAGAAAACCAAAAATACTGGCAATATGGCAATATGGTTACGTTCAGCAGTAAGGCTGTACACCCGCATTTGCCTGTTAGGAGTCAATTCTTGTGGATTTTCATAAAGCTGGGGGAAATGTATCTTCTTGGAGGCCTTTCAGGGAAAAGCCAGAAAGGATTAAGAAAAGAGCAGCCATTTAATCTGGAAGAGACCTTGAGTTTGCTCTTACGACTTCATGTTGGCCAAAACAATGATTTCCAATGGCTACTAAAACTTGTTTCCTTCTGCCTCAAGCCTTGGGAAATGAAACAAATACAACCCACAGTGCATTTTAGGAAGTTGTTTCTTTTCATTCTTTTCCTTTTTTTACTAAAGACTCTTGTTATAAATTACACAAATAACTTTATAAACAAATCATTCCCCCCACGTTTTGTTTAAGTAATAACTTTTATCAATACAAATAAAGAAATTTCAAGTATGAAAAGTGCATTATTGCAATAATACCTCTTTGCAAGTCCAAAGTCTTGGTTTAGGGTAAAACTATAAAGTGTAAAAAAAGGAGCAAAACAATCAGTGCCATCTAGTCAGTCAAGGAATCCAATACCCTTAACCGTGTTGCCTGGTGTGCTACTGGAGGGGCAGGTTTGCATAAGGAAGTTGGACTCGTCTCCCATTTTATATATATAAAAAATAGATCTGGTTGTTCATCTTGCTGACGTTAGCAGCTGCCATGAATAGAAATTTCCAGCCAGCAAGTCCAGAGTGCTGCCCTTGGTGTCAACCGTTCTGAGCTGCGGCTTGCATATTGCTGATTTCCTCATCCTCTTCATGGGTTCGTTTCAGACTTCCTGCAAAACAGGTGGGGCAGGTGGAGAAGGTGGCTAAGAGGACAGAAACAAGCTTTCCAAAATGGTTTGAGCGGAACCAGACCTGTTCCACAAAACATTTTCATTTTGCTGCACAATTCCAATTAGAAGCCAATTTTTCTATCCATGTTTCGCCCATTTTAAGCATCCAAAAAGAGTTAACAGCCAGACTCCCTGTGCTTCTCTTCCTACTGAAATACAGTGGTACCTCATGTTACATACGCTTCGGGTTACATACGCTTCAGGTTACAGACTCCACTAACCCAGAAATAGTGCTTCAGGTTAAGAACTTTGCTTCAGGATGAGAACAGAAATCGTGCTCTGGCAGCGCGGCGGCAGCAGGAGGCCCCATTAGCTAAAGTGGTGCTGCAGGTTAAGAACAGTTTCAGGTTAAGTACAGACCTCTGGAATGAATTAAGTACTTAACCTGAGGTACCACTGTAACTCAAGATAACAAGAAGTTCAAATAGATTTAATCAAATATGAACCAGGTTGGTTTCTATCAGTAATCCATCAGCTTTCAGTAGCTTCTCATGGTAGTTTTCATATTCTGGATATAGGTGTGGGGAACCTTTTTGATTCCACAGGCCAGAACCTCATCAGAAATGGACTAGGGGGGCACATTTGACAGGTGGGCGGGGCTGCACGCTTGTCAATCACAGGACATCAAGAAGTTGGTAATTTGACCTTGAAAGTTGCTGCTAAAACAATGTTTTCCCCTCCCCTTCATTTTAGCAGGGCGTTTTGATGCATACACCTTCCTAATTAGGGAGGGGTTTGTATTGGAGGCAAGTGACGGGGAGAAATACATGTACATGAAGTAGAGTAGACCAGTGTTTCCCAACCTTGTGCCTCCAGCTGTTTTTGAACTACAATTCCCATAATCCCTGACTAGCAAGACCAGTGGCAAGGGATGATGGGAATTGTAGTCCAAAAACAGCTGGAGGCACAAGGTTGGGAAACACTGGAGTAGACAATGTCCGTACTGCCAGTACTACCTATTTTATTCTGGGTAGAGGTAGCAGTTAGCAAGGGACTGCATACAAATCTGACTCAGGAAGGAGTCTGCTTGGAATTCCCTGCTGAAAGGAAGGTTTCCCCCTTTGTTTTAGAGGGGATTACAATGCAAATCTTTGAGAAAGCAGGCTTGGCAGTGACTGCTCTGGAAATGTGGCCCTTGGGCTGAAAATGTTTTCCCGCCCCTGCTACACAGAAATATATGCTCACCCGTACTGACAGACAGTGATTGCTCCAGCTGCCGAGGAGACATCATCTGGATAGTTAACTTTGCTAGATAGATGGCTTCATATTCCTAAAAATAAAATAAAAAATGAAGCAGCAGCAGAATGACTGGATTGGCACAAATGGGCAAGAATTCACCTGACATTGGGATCCTGGGATAAAAAGAACAGGAGGGCAGCTAAAGGAACATGTTTACAGCCATGAAGGCTGGAATATTGCAAGAAACTGAGGTGAGGGAGGAGAAAGAGTGGTTCTGGATAAAAGTAATTGCTTCTATTTGGCTGACCTGAGCAATTCCAGAAAGCCACACCCACTGTTTAGGGCAGGCACCAGTGAGCTACTCAAGAGTCAACATGGACCAGGACTACACCTGGTCTACCCATTCTGGTCTACCAGAGCAGAGCAGAAATGGGGCATCTGAGAGAATTTTGGGCACTGTGGCTCAAAGAGATTTTATGCCGCCAGCCAGAAGCTCAGCCATGAAAGGCACAGACACCCCTGCTGTTGAGACCTACTGCTTTACACTGGCCATGTGGTTATCAACGTAAAGCTGATAAGTTGTTTATTAAATATCATTAATTTTAGGTATCTTATGCTTCTGTTTTACGTATTTTACATTTGTTAGAATTACTCACATCCTCTGTACAGCATCAAAGCAAACAAAATGATAGAAAAGGCCAAATACCGGTAATGTACCAATTAACACCCTAAACAGCCAGGCAAGATATAATGAAGTTTTTCATTTAAGCCAATGCATATCAGATAGGGGAGGCCGGGCCAGACCATGAGTACAAATATATTTCTACATCATCAACAGGTAGGAAAACAACTTACCTGAAGTTGATGAACAAATCCAGCATTGGGATTAATACAAAACCTTCTTTCTTGCACGTATGTAAATGCATCCCTACAAGAAAGAGATTCTCCATTTTCATCTTTAATACCAGCTTGCATTTGGTTTCTGACTCATTCTTTTGGTATTTACTTTCAGTTTAGCTCTGCCTGTATTCTGCCTTCAGAAAGTTTAGAATGACATACAAGGGCTCCCATTCAGGAATTAGTCATGCCCAGACCTGCTTAACTCCATAAAGGCTTACAGCCAACAACAACTGGGTCCAGTTAGTTACTTAAACCAGGTTTTCCTTATAGAAGATGCTGAGAACTGACCCTGCGGTTACATGTGAAATTTATGTTATAAGCATTAAACACTGAACAGAGGGCCAACTCAATGGGAACATCTGTTGTGCGAGGCCTGCTGAAGTGAAGAGGCCAAATGAAACTCAAACCTCACCCCACTCATCGTCTTCATCCTCACAACAGTCCCATGTTGAGTGTCACTCCTATTTCACAGATGGGGAATTGAAGCTGAGAATACAATGATACCCAGGCAGAAGTAGGACTTAAATCCAGGGACCCTGGCTAAATGTTCCATTCATTGGACCAAGACAGAGTTATTGTGCATAAGCTCACTTGCTTGGGACCCATCACACAAACCTCATCTATCTCAGGCTTAAAGTTCTCTATTAAAACATGAAACAGATGACCCACATAGCCAATATTTATCCCCAAGAGTCCATTACCCCTAAGAAATTCTCACTGCATCTCCATCCTTTGTAATAAGGCCATCACTGGGGCTCCCTCTTCACTGGGATCAGAATTCTCTACAGATGTTTCAACCCCAAAATTCCCTTGCCATACAGCATATCCAAGACCTGTTTTGTCTCTGGCTGTCATTCCAAAGTCAGATGTACTGCAAGCACTGCACTCTATGTCAGCTGAGGTGGTGATGGAGGAGTAACAAGGCATGAGCATACTGGAGGCAATCAGTATTGGAGGCAAGTTCTGTGCAGAGGGAAGATGCACACCTTTCACAAAAAGATCTTGGTCTTTTTGCTGGGAGAGGTCACAGCACCAGTAGCAAGTGTTACCACCACCACCATCACAAAGGCTGAGAAAGGGGAGAGAGAAGGGGCAACTTGGCCTGGCACTGAAAGAACACAGCAGGCACATAGGCCTGTACAGTGGTACCTCGGGTTACAGACGCTTCAGGTTACATATGCTTCAGGTTACAGACTCCGCTAACCCAGAAATAGTACCTCGGGTTAAGAACTTTGCTTCAGGATGAGAACAGAAATTGTGCAGCGGCAGCAGGAGGCCCCATTAGCTAAAGTGGTGCTTCAGGTTAAGAACAGTTTCAGGTTAAGAACGGACCTCCGGAATGAATTAAGTACTTAACCAGAGGTACCACTGTATTGCCAACTTCAGTCTGCAACATTTTAGGGCAGTTTTTCTTTTGAAAAAGTTGCTCAATATCGAAACACTTAGGTGATCAAGTTGTATGACTGTTTTTAATCCCTTCTTGTTGTAAAGCAGGGTCTCACTCAGCAAGTCACTAGACATGGAGAGCTGCATTAACAACAAACCACAACTAGATGGCCCTCGTGGTCCCTTCCAATTCTACAGTAGAATCACTCAAGATTCCCATTTTGGCCATGTCATGACTCAGCGGTTGAAGACCAATATCCTCTCCAGGGGATGGAAAGCAGTTTAAAATCACTTCTGTACCTGTACTTCACTCCAAATGTTTCCATAATATATGCAATAACTAAGGCAGCACTGAAAAACAGAAAACAAACCAACAAAAGCAAGTTAAGATATGTCAGCCACGCCTGGGGATATTTTCTTAAAATACGTGAGCCTTGTTACCTTCTAGAAATCCCCGCGTTCCCGTGGACAAGAACTTTTCCTGAGAATGAAAAGAATTGCTTTACACAAACCAGCCAGAGCTTTTACAGGCATTTTGTATTATTTGTACTATATAGTTTATATCCCACCATTCAGTCCTCAACAAGATCCAAACACGTAACGTCCAGTGGGCTCTTCTTATATTAAATTTAATTTAAATCATTAGCATAGCCAAACACAGTCAGTAGCAAAATCAGCATAAACACCTTAAAACACATATAAGCAGGAAGCAGAGTTTGAGCCTCAGGAACTTTATTTCCTTCTGCATTACCTGCTATGTGGTATGTACCCCAATGAGCCTCCAAGGAATCCGGCCAGTAAGGCTTAACTAGATGGCACCAACTATCACTACACATCTTATAGCATTCCCAAGAGGGAATGTATCCCAGTCCATTACTAAGTACATCCATCCCATCTGTATTTAGGTAAAGGTAAAGGGACCTCTGACCATTAGGTCCAGTCGTGACCGACTCTGGGGTTGCGGCGCTCATCTCGCTTTATTGGCCGAGGGAGCTGGCGTACAGCTTCCAGGTTGTGTGGCCAGCATGACAAAGCTGCTTCTGGAGAACTAGAGCAGCGCATGGAAACACCGTTTACCTTCCTGCCGGTGCGGTACCTATTTATCTCCTTGCACTTTGACGTGCTTTCGAACTGCTAGGTTGGCAGGAGCTGGGACAGAGCAACGGGAGCTCACCCCGTCGCGGGGATTTGAACCGCCGACCTTCCGATCAGCAAGTCCTAGGCTCTGTGGTTTAACCCACAGCGCCACCCGCGTCCCTTCATCTGTATTTACATGTAGCTAAAAAAGCAACACATTTGTATCAAGCATCTGGTAAATTAGGTAGGCAAGCAAAGTGAGCATACGTACCTCCAGTTTGTAAACTCCCATCAATAAATGCCTTAGTCTAAAGAAAAACATAACAGACACAGATTCCGTTCCAATTACCGCCATCTCGAAGAGTTCTTAACACAAATGCAGCCTATTTGTGTGTTCTAGAGTATCATGCACTCAAGGAAATTGCAAATAACTTGGGCCCCAAAAGATTTATAATATGAAGACTTAAAAGATTGATCATAGTCATCTTTATATTGTATTCTTGCTAATAGAACGCCAATACAAAAAATACTACACTTTATCAAAAATGCTTAAATGCACCTGCTTTTAAAAAGCACCCTAAAAACACCTGCTGCTTTCAAGTTGCTTTACATTGATAGCAGCAGATGCAATGGTTTAAAACTACTTCCTCAGAATCCAGTGTACAGCAACTCAAAGGCCCTGAAAGGTGCAACTAGATTCCCACACATGGTGTTTGTAGCCCTAGTTATATTTATCTTTTGCTATGAACATCAACATTCTCACAGGAACACTTCCAAGCGGAAAGATGTGTTTTGTAACTCATGGATGTGTGCAATCAAGGTATATTCTGCCAAGCCAGAAAAATAGTGTGAAGATTTAATCTGCTCATAAAATGTTGACAGCACTTGGGTTACAGGCTACCGGTGATGTTTATCTACCCCAAAACCTAAACCATGACTTTAGCTACTGCATTTCTTTTAAATTCTGATTACTGTTTATCATTTTTATTGTGGATAGTATTACAGGCAACTCCCCGTTTGTGCAGGGATTGCGTTCCAGTCATGGCACACCCAGCCCCCAACCCCATTCTGCCCTCTTCTAGGGCCAAAAACGGCACTCAGATTGGCAGTCACACACAAACGAACACGTGCAAAATTATCACTGCCCATATTAGCATCCCTGGGCACTTTTAGTGGAAAAGCAGAAAAAAAACATATAAAATAAACAACTTTTCAGTGCTCAGTTTTATGGCAAGAATTAACACCCAAGATTCATTACAAAGTTTTTAAAGTGACATGGCAATTTAACAGGGCAGAACGGAAGGGGGGTGGATTCCTCATGGCCCTCCTAACATAATTATTGTTAAGATGTTGTGGGGGTGGGACAGCAGAATGGAGAGCTCATTATTTTTATTAAGGTTTTTAGTGCTCCTTGTCTTGAAGCAGCAGCAAGGGGGCCTAGAAATATGGCTCTCCCCAGCTGCTTCTTGAAAATCCCTAGCCAGCTTGGCCTGGCACAAGTATTCAGACATCCGCACAGCCATTTCAAGAGGCCCCCTCCATTACCAACAGTTCACAAGAAGTCAATGGAGTGCACTCTCAGCAGATGCCTGCCATGGACAATGGCCATCCAAGGGGCAGGAGAGAACAAAGTGCACAAAGTAAAAAGACAGATGCTGAGAAAGCAACTCAGATATCTTGCACAGAGTGAATAGCAAGCAGACACGGCCATTTTTGAGCTGTGAACTGCATCCTGCGACCCGTCCCCCTTAATATCTGATATGACAGTTACCATGGGTACAATTCACTGGGAAGTTTCTCCTGCATGCTAAAATGAAAGGGAATCCTGCAAAAGCACTTTTATGCAGGAGAACTTCCCAGAGGACTGTACCCATGGCAACCAGCAATACTACCAGTCAGGGGCTTATCCACAAGACCATTAAATTAGGTGGACATCGCAGGAAGAATTATTTATCAATTAAGCTGAACTGCTTCAGAGATGGATTGTTTCTTCATTTTCACTTGAACATTGGGCTGCATTTGCTCACATGATTTCTGAAAGATATTAGGATGAAAGAGTTTAACTCACAAGTCATGCTAAACACTTACCGTCGGGAAAAATCTGATTATATTTTCAATGGGATGATCTGCAATATCCAAGACTAAATACCTACAATTAAAGTAAGTGTGTTAAGTACACAACCAGAATCGCTCATCTTCTAGAACATTAACACCCAGCCTGAAAAATGTTTCTTTTATCATTTGAAGCGGCTATAAATATAAATATAATATATATTATATAATATAAATATAAAAGTTAAAAGGTCCAACTTATTGTTCTGTAACAGAATGTACGATAGCCAAATGACCCCTTCTCTGTTGTTGCAAAATTCCCTCATGAAACCTTTGAGGCAAGACTTCAGGAGAATTTCAGGAGAAAAACTACTAGCAGAGTAAGGTTCTATCCTCCTTTCTCTTCGCTGCTGCAAAACAGCTCTAAAGACTGATCTGCATTTCAGAGCAAGCAGGGCTGGGAAAGACTATCTGAAAGCATGGGAGAGCCACTGCCAGTCAAAGCAGAAAATACTGATCTAGATTATCATTAAGACAGCTTTCTGTGGGTTGTATCCAACTGTCATTCTTGCCCCGTCAGTGGAAAAAGGGGGCAAGAATTTCTCAATGATTTCTTGCCCCCTCTGTAGCTCCTTGCTCCAGAAGGCTGGGGGACTCTCCAGAGCAGTTTGGGGGGCACATGGAGGGCTGCGGAGGGGAAAGGGAATAGCTGAAAATTGCTTCCTTCTTCATTTCACTGAGGGAAGTCGTACTGCCAGCTGAGCAACCCTTGTTGGGCTATCGCCACATGCAGCTGTGGTGTTACATGTACAGTGGTACCTCAGGCTACATATGCTTCAGGTTACATACACTTCAGGTTACAGACTCCGCTAACCCAGAAATAGTGCTTCAGGTTAAGAACTTTGCTTCAGGATGAGAACAGAAATCGTGCTCTGGCGGCGTGGCGGCAGCGGGAGGCCCCATTAGCTAAAGTGGTGCTTCAGGTTAAGAACAGTTTCAGGTTAAGAACGGACCTCCGGAACGAATTAAGTACTTAACCCGAGGTACCACTGTAGTTTGGTCCTTAGGCTTTCTGTCTTTGAACACCAGTTTTGGTCAAGTTCAACAGGAATCACTTTCAGCCATGTTTGAAAAGAATACAGTGCAACTGTGGGAAGGACTATGTCAGGGAACCTCAGGTGTGGGGGCTGAATGTGCACCCCAGCCTCTCTATCTGGCCCTTGGAATGCCCCAGCCACACCCCTCACTGGCACTACCCAAAGCATTTTGCCTTGTCCTTACAGCAATCTCGTTCCTCACAGGAAGTCATAAAGAAGTTCTTGCACCTGTCTTTCTGACATTCACACTATGCAATATACCTGCCAACTATTGCGATCCACTGAAACGTTTAAGCATTGCCTGCAATCTTGCTTTGCAGTGTAAAGACTGAAAACTACACTAGCACAACAAGCACACATTGAACATGACGTATTTTCACAACATTGATTTATAGGTTACTTACCTAAATAACTGCTGGAAGTTTGGTTTAATAAAGTTTGCTTCAATATTTTGTCGTATGCATATTACATGGGTAATTCCATGTTTCTGAAGTATAGGTAGCTGCAAAATGAATGTTTGAAAAAGTGAAAGCTCCTTTAAACTAGCATACAAACAAGAGTAATAATATTGCATTATGACTAGCTGATAGCTTTATTAAGACATTTTATTAAGACAATATATTTAGATATTTAAAATGTTCAGTTAAGACCATGATAGCTTAAAACCAAACACACACAACAAATTCATTTTTGTGGCCAGTGTAAAACAAGCCGGAAGCCTGCAAAGTAACAGTGTGGCTTTGTTTTAAAAAGGTGACTTTGTTTAAAGCTGACAAAAACTCAGAAGGAATTTCTTTTCCACATTCATTTGAACCTTTCAAAATAGGCTGGACAAGCTTCTGGTCGTTTTGGGTTGGCAGAAAGGTGCAGCTCATCAATAAACAGTGTAATTCTATTCAAAGACAGAAAGTGTGCATTTTGCAGTTTGTTTATTTAAAACACCTTACTCTCTTTCCTCAAGCAGAGTCCAAATAGCAAACAGTAGAAAATTAAAATGTTACAAAAAAAAATTCACACATGACACTCAAAGAGAAGGAATTTATATTGGTTTATATGTATCAATAATTGTGTATTAATGTAACATTTTTATATGTAACTGTATTTTTGTAAAATTTGTTGTTGTTCAAGTTATTGTGGTTGTTACTGAATTTATATACCACCCTATACCTGCAGGTCTAAGGGCAGTTTACAAAATAAAATCAGAATAAAAAACCACAAAATACAGAATCAAAATGAAAGCAACAACCCAATAACACCCCCAAACAAGCACCACCACACATTAGTGGCATAGTGGTCTACTGCAGCTTTGGGGATTTTTAAAATACCACTTAAGTTTTTTATATTATAAGTGGCACAGAAATGGACAGGAAGAGAGTGATCAGGAAGAGTGGGGGATATTGAAACCAGTTCCTTCTCATGGCCAGATCACTTCCTGCTGAGATTAAGCTTTCAACACTTTTTCTCCTCTGCAGAGGTGGGGGACCTATTAAGATAGTTTGCCCTAGGAGGCTGATGGATCCAAAGGATTTCCAGATAGCTGATATGATTGGCGCTCCTGTCAAAGCCCTGGCTGGCCTCTGGAACACCCAAAGGGCTTGGGCCGTTGACACGATCACCCTGAGTGCCTTTTCCCTCTTCATTATGCCCATTTGGCTCCCCAGAGTACTCCAGAGCTTAGGCTAAGGAAACAAACTGGGGCACTGCTCAAGCACGAGTGGAGGAAAATTCCAGTAAAATGCAATCGAACAATGGGCCTACCCAGCGGCAGTGAAGGCAACTAAGCAAGTATGTTTTGCGGTATCCATTGCATCCTAACTGAGCCATCCAGCAGAGCTTTTCTGAGTAGCGCAGGGCCTTTTACGGTCTGGCCCAAAGGAGGTGACAGAACTGACGGCAGCTTACTGTGACTTGTTTGCAAAGCACTTTGAGGATCATAACATCATTTGCATCCACACCGGGACCGGGACTCCATGTACAGCAGATGAACCTTGAGAGGTATCAGAGCACCGTCTAGTTCTGTTATGTTAGATGAGTTTTAGTTAGTAAGGACCGATGATGTGGACAAGGTGCTTAGTTTGGTCAGGGCAACCATTTGCACATGAAGAGCTGACACGCAGGGAAGAAACCTCCTTGCACATCAGTTCTGCTGGCTCTTTGGGACCTCTTTGGGCTCTGGGGTGGGTCTCCTCTTTGAACCACTAGGACTCTCCAGTGTGCTCCCCATGATATACAATTTTGGGTATGCGTGCAGGGGCCTGGAACCACCATCTAATTTGGGAGTCCCCTGTACTACTAGTACAAGGTCTGTTCAAGATTAGTTCCTGTACCATTTTTTCCTAGAAAAAATCAGTGACCAGCATTAAAATATTCTAGAAAGACACACGTACCTTGCTTTTCATAGCTGAAGAATACGGGCCCAGGAACAACCCAGGTAAAATTTCCTTTAAAAAAAGGAGAGAGAAAGAGAGGAATAAAAATTCAATCTACCTTAGTAATCTGGTAGAAGCTATACAAGACCAACACTAGCAGCAGAGTTTAATTACACTAGCATTAACTGGATGCATATATGGGATCTGGAAAGAACTATGTGGTTTCACCTGAGAAATGGGTACTTTTTTCCTGTATTGCCGGCACTGGGGCTACGAGGGAATCTTGCACAACAGAAGCATAGGAGGTGAGAAAATCTCCAGCCACCCACTAAGCTTGCAAAGGACAATGGCAGAGAGAAAACCACAATCACACTTCTTGGTATTGACTAACAGAATTCAGGCACAGTATAATAAACAGTTTATGAGAAAGGCATTTATTCTTTGCTAATAAATGACTTGGTATATTCTGCCTGAGAAACAGAGCAGGGGGAGAGAGAAACATGAACAAGTTTGAGGTGACAGAGAGGTGGAGAGAAAAATCTAAGCAGCAGGGAGCTGCCTGCCGCCAAGGTAATAATATCCCAGAATAAGATTCCAGGAACTGTCTTGCCTCACTGAAGCTGCAACTCAAGCTTCCCTCCCCCACCAGCTCCTTCTAGACTAGAATGTTTCTCTTGCCTGTAATCCTCAAAGGCTTCTCAAAGGCTTCAAAGGTTTGAATGTAACAGGACTGAGATAAATGCACATCACTGACAGTATAGTTGCTCTATGCTAAATGCAGAAGAAAAGGATGTGCGATCTTACACATAGGTTAACGTACCACCCCACTTTTTCATTGCATAGCTTCCTCCTCATCTGACACTACCTTACCATCACTCTGAACTAGATAACCTACAACCAAGATTCTCCAATACCCACTATGTGGCTTGCTTACTTGAGCCATTTGGATTGTTTTACTTAACTATTTCTCAAGGTTCCTGCAATACAAGAGGTGTACTCTTTTTTCTGGGAGGGCTTTTGGCTGCTTAACATGAAAATCCAACAAGCAAACCATAATTCACTGCGTCTCAATGCTAGAAAGAGCTTTTCCTGCCAAATTTTTGCATGCCATGCAAACCACTCCTTGTGAACAAAGCCTACATCTACAAGAAATCATGAGGGCTTCCCCTGTCAGTGTTCTCTATCCAGAAAAAAGACTTAGAATTTAGGAAGTTTCCTATGCAAACTGCAAGTTTAGGAGGGAGTTGCAATAGCCTATTAACATTTTAATTTTACTTTGCTGAGGCATCTGCCAATCCAGGCAAATTCACTTTATTCCTCCCTTCACTAAATATGACCAGTACTTAGCAACCTACAGAATTGTTGTGTTACTCTTAAATTTAGGAACAAATTCAGTGAGTGTTACAGCATGAGCATCAGCTTTCCCTACTGTCCACAGACCAGGAGAGAAACAGCAACTTCCAACAAAGAAATAGTGGCCCCTGCAGGCTCCTGGAACATGTGGAGAGGGGAATGAGTGACAGATATGTGCAGAGAGCAGCCAACTGGCCAGGAGCAAAGATAGCAGAGACAACCATTTTTGGAAGGAAGGTTAGGGCTGGGAATTGCCCACAAGGCCCAAAAAGACAGCGAGGAAAGGGAAGGTCACAGATCTGGGGACCTTGAGCAGGTCTCTCTCAACTGGACATTAATGCAAGATAATGCCTAGATGAATAAGAGAAACTGAGTGTGAGTCTAGGGAAGGGAAGGTAACAAATCTCTTGGTAGCCCAAAACTGCACTTGGAATTACAGCTATCCCTGTGTGTTAGTCCTGTCATTCCAAGTCTTCTCTCGGGTGTTTCCAGAGCAATCGTCCCCAGTGTACCTCTGCAGCACACCTGAGTGTCTCAGGGCATAGGGTTTTGCTAAACCCTTGCAGCAGCAGCACCACCACCAAGTATCTAATGAACCAGTAGCCAGCTTTGATTAAAAGAAACAGCCATACCTGCATCTCTCTTCTCATTGGATATGTCCAGTCCTAGAGAGAGAGAAAAAAAATTGCAGTGTTCACTTAACAATAATTTTCAGTATTGCCCTTAAGAGAACCAACTGTTTTTCAAGGAAAATCTGGTAGCCGCAATGTTTTTAAGTCTTTGAACTGGGTGGAAAAGATACACAGATATATAACATGATCTAAGTTACATCTTATTCAACATGTTAAATTGTGTATATTTCTCATTATCATAATTACAGGTTGAATAGAGAATGGTGAATTATAGCTTCAATCACATAAAAACTAGCAGAAACTTCACAGACTGTCAACAAAAAGGAGTCTTGCAAATTACAACTTTTTATATAGGCAAAGCAAAAGAATACACATTTATTCAGTTAGTAAGTAGTTAAATTCCAGATCCTGAATAGACATGTTTTTCAGACATCAAACAGACTTTTACTTCATCATCAAAAAGGCCTTCTGAGATTCAGCAGAACATTTACGGTAAGTGTGCTTGGAATCAAAAGACTACCCAGAGTGGAAGTTTTGTAATGTCAAGGGTGCTAGCTACCACAAAAAGCATATCTAAGAGTTGTTAGAAATGACAAGAGCAGCAGCAAGAATTTTTATCAAGTGCTGATTTTTGTCTGTTGGAATCAACATTCTTAACTCTCCCCCCCCCCCAGGACGTGCTCTATAGGGAGCTCTCTGCCTGTTGGCAGACCAACTCTGCATTACCAAGATGTCTGCAAACATGACATGAAGACTGGCAACATTAACTCCACCGTCCGCAGCAGAGCACAGAGAGACACAGCAAAACCGGACACCTTCATCTGCCCCAGCTGCAACATGTCTGTCCCGTATAGGTCTCTGCAGTCACATCAGGCGCTGCAGTCTCCCAACAGCTTGACTTCACCCCCAAATGGACACTCTTCCACTGTCTAGAGACAAGACAGCTGCCAACAATTCCAGCAAGGCTCTGGCGTAACACTGACAGCTCCTTTTGGAGTGGTAGAGAAGCAGGAAACATGCAGAATGAACTGCTAGACTTATTTAACTCCTCTGCATTATTAGTTTTTACCTATTTGCATTTTGAAAGGTATACTTTCATGCCAAATAAAAGCTGGTTTGATCCTAGATATTTGGCAACCTGCTTTTTATAGAATATTTACAAAACTAGAAAGTGTTGAATGAGCAACAGTTAAGTGCCAATGGTCAGCTGTTGGTTTCATATTAAAATATGAACATATCTTGCTAAAAACTGATTTAGAAGCACATGCATTAAATATTACTGATACTGTTACTACAAATTCACTATTTCTGATCTGTTCCTGCCAACGAGCTTTCACAGAATTCTGGCATTTGCTATGATTGTGTATTTTATAGGGGAATTACAGTTAAATGCAGATCATGCAAATTCCAATTACCGCTCTTTGTTTACATATTTATTAAATACTTCAACAGGCTATGGTGTCTTAGAGAATATAATGTGGACAATCACAACAGGTTAGCAATCTAACAATTATAAGCTGCACTATTCTATTTGAACAAATATTGGTTTTAATCTGTCACTCCAAAATGGTATTTTTAGGTTTTAATAAAGTTCTGCTTATCTCATGCCTTTGAAATGGAGTTGGTTCCATTTTGAAAAATCTAAACTTCATAAAACCTGCCCAGATATATGCCTCACACAGTATAGGCGTGCGGTCTTGTCAGATTCTCTGCAAGAGTATCTGCAAGTCAGCATCTGACCATGGTTGAGATGTGATGTGGTCAAAATGAATGACTCTGTATCCCAACAATATGACAGTAAAGATGCATTATAAGCCCTGCAAATTGGAAGGAATGGAGGACTTATAATTTTACCTCCTCTATTTATGAGCCCCAGGGGACATTGCTGTGTCTGGACCTTCAAATAGCAACAGTGGCTTAGAACATTTTTCTTCAGCACCTCCTGATGAGAAGATTGCTGGGCTTTCCCCCCCATATGTACCAACTGCTATTCATGATTTAAAATCTCAAGAGTTGGTTACTGCAACATGCTCAGCATAGACATGATCTTCCTTTATTCAGGACTGTAGCTGATGCAGTACTAAAAAGGATGGATAGCCAATAAAATCAGTAATCCTGCATATATTTTAAAGCTTTCCACAATTTAATGTACTGGTTTTAAAACAGGGTTTAAAAGGTTGGGCTATAGTTTAATCAGTCTTAGAAACTCAGTATTAGCTAGGCACCAAATAGCTCCTTAAACCAGGGTTATAGTAACTAAAACGGAATGTCAAGTTGCCATTTTTGGGCCAGATGGCTAGAAAATCATATTTTTCAACGCAAATTTTTGGTTCCTGAAATTTGTTCTGATTATGTAGGTAAAATATCAAGGATAGAATTCTACAGGATGTGGCATTAGTGTGTGAAAACGGTCAAGATCCAATGATCCCCAGGCATGCATCTCCAGATGGTGGAGATGTCAGGCACCAGCCTGGTGCCCAGGCAGCTTCACTTGGTCGCAAGTGGCCAATAGTCAGGCGCAAAATGCGCCTGGCGAATTTGGAACACTGAATTTAATTTCTGTTTTTCTTTTGTCCCCTCACAAGATATGTTGGCTGAGGAGAAACTCTTGCATGGAACTGCCCCTCCATGAAGCAGGCTGGCCAGCAAGGGCATGAAGGACAGCATTTTCTGTGTGCCCCCCTCCCCATAATTTTTAAAAGTACCAGTACTTTAATACATCACACAGCTGACTGAGTTGGGGCAATGGGGAAAACCTTACATTCCTTACAATGCACAATTATTGCTAAACAGGGATGGTAAAACAAACAAGAGTTAAGATCATTCTGGATTCTGAAAGGAAATGGGAGAGTCTAAAAATAGAAATGAAGTACAGCATGATTGTTTGCGCATAGGGGTGTGTGAAACAGTAGGAAGCACCAAGTGGGGCTGCACATGAGATAAAGTTTAAGACCACCACTTAGGATTTATTATATCTTAATTTTATTACCTGCTGTTTTATTGCAGGTGGGCATTTTACTGCCCTGCAACTTGCTTTTGGTGTAATATATAAGGTGATGAAAAAAGAGAATTAATAAATCTATGAGCCGACAAACACAAGTAGGAATGAGAAAAGGTACACACCACTGGGTAAGGTTTCCCAATAAACCTTTGTCAGGTAGAAGCAGCTAAACAGGAGAGAATGAGATGGAGGCTGGCAGTGACAAAACCCTGGAATTCTCTAGGGTGAAGGACTGAATAACATGGACCTTCAAGAACCTGCTGGATGGGACTATGGGCACATCTAGTCCAGGATTCTACTCTCAGAGGGCGACTAGATGCCTCTGGGAGGCCTGCCAGCAGGATATGAATGCAACATGAGCACAGCAACTGCCTCTACTAATGCACAGCCATCACAGAATAATAGAATTGTAGAGTTGTAAGGGATCCCAAGGGTAGTTCAACCCCCTGCAATACAGGAAGGACAACCAAACAATCCTTGAGAGATGGCCATCCAACCCCTATTAAAAAAGTTCAAATGAAGTAGAGTTCACCACTTTCTGAGGGAGTCCTTTCCACTGAACAGCTCTTGCCATCAGAAAGTGCTTCTTAATGTATAGTTGGCATTTCCTTTCTTGTAATTTGAATCCATTTGTTCGAGTCCCCCACCCCCAGGCAGCAGAAAACAAGCCTGGTCCATCTTCCACGTGACAGTCCTTCAGATATTTGAAGATGGAGCTCATATCTCCTCTTAGTCTCCTCTTTTCCAGACTAAACATCCCCATCTCCTTCAAGCATTCCTCCTAAGGCTTGGTTTCCAGACCCTTGCTCATCTTGGTTGCCCTCCTCTGCACACATTTCAGCTTGTCAATATCCTCATTAAACTATGGTGCCCAGAACTGGACACAGGACTCCAGGTGGGTTCTGAGCAAGGCAGAATAGGGTGGTACAATTTCTTTCCTTGATCTGGACACTACTTCTGTTGGTGCAGGCTAGAATTGCATTGTACTGATTCATGAAAAGTAGCCATTGATAATCATATCTTCCATGAATTTGTCTAAACCAGTTTTAAAGCAAACCATCACTGGTGGCCATCACTGCATCTTATTATAGTGACTTCTGCAACTGTGTGAAGTACTTCTTTTCACCTGTCCTGAATATTGTACATTTAGCTTTGCAGAATGATCCTTGTTTTTGGCACCGAATCTAAAAACTTTTCTCTATCCAATTTCACTATACCATGCATAATTTCTTGACCCTCTTACGCGCCTTTTCTCTAAATTTAAAAGCCTTAAATGTCACAACTTTTCTACATAGGAGAGTTGCTGCCGCCACTTGATATTTGGGTTGCCCTTTTCCAGTTTTTCCAGTGCCATAATAGCCTTTCTGAGGTGAGGCAAACAGAACTGTACACAACCCACAGATCTGCGTAAGGGCTTTTTGTTATGGGCAACCTTATTTCCCAAGGATCCCTAACATGGACACCTCCTTTTACCTGGGTTTACCTTTTCATCTAACCATCCTGAATGAACCCAATACCTCTTTCCTGGTCACTTCAAGCCCCGACCCACAACCAGCATTATAGGGTGGAAGAAAAGAGAACATCACTCTTTAAGCGGTGTTGTTGTATTCTCCCGTTTTTTTGTAGTAAACGGATGCTGAGTCAAATGCGCCCATGTAGTGTGAAGAGTCACACACACACCCATTCAGGGCAGAATGGAAAAAGGAGATGAGTTGTGGGACTTCCCAAAAGCAGCTGCAGGCTACAAAATATTAACCACTCCCCCCTCCAAACACACACACACACACACACACACACACACACCAGCACTGCCACAATGGTGTGGCATAAAAATTACACCAGATCTAAAAGGGTACAGAGAGAACATGTGAAATACACACACATATGCACGCATTCACACGGGGCGCTGGATGAACCACAACGCGACACGCCCCAACCGAGAAAGCTGTCTCCCCCAATTCACACACCCCCAAAACGGGAGGAGGGGGGGGGCGAACCCTTGAAGACCCACAAGGGTCCAAACACCCAAGGGTGGGAGGAGGCCATTATCAAGGTCCCCCCCCCTCATTGCAAGCGACCCCCCTCTTCCCACGACGCGTGTGTGTGTGTGTGTCTCGTGTGTAAGTAGTAGAGAACAGACAGCACAGCCCGCCTAGTGACCGATTCCAGCCACTGAGATGCTGAGGCGTCGGGAGGGGGGAGGAAAAGGCGGGCAGGGGGAGAAGAAGACCCTCGCCGCCCCCCCCAGCTCACCTCAGAGTCCTCTTTGGGCTGCGGCAGCGCGGGGAAGACCGGCTTGGCGAGCTCCATGGCCGGGGGGGGTCCTCTGGTCTCCCCTTCTCCCTCTCCCTCCCTCCCTCAGGCGCTCTCCTTCCCCTCAGGCGGTCAGTGGGGCAGGAGCAGGACGTCGTCGTCGTCGTGGTGGTGGGCGGCGGGCCTCGGCGCTCGGGAGGCGGCCAGGGCGGCGGCGGCGGCGGGGAAGCGGGAAGGCGGAGAAGGCGAGGTAGGAGAGAGAAGCGGCGGCGGGAGCGGCGGCGGCTCGCGCCCAGCCGCCATGCCGCTGGCTGGGCTTGGTCGGCGGCCCCTCCTCCTCCTCCTCCTCGGTCGGTCGGTCGGTCTGAGGGAAGGCCGGCCGCTCCGCTGCTTCTCCCCTCCCCTCCTTCTTGCCCCCGCCCCGCGCGCTCCGCCCGTGCGCGCCGCCGCCGCCGCCGCCCCCTCCTCTTCCTCCTCAGGCACCAACTGTCGCTGGCTGAGGCGAGCCGGCCGGGAAAAGGGGAGGGGGCGTGGCCCCAGAGACGTGCCGTAAAAGGAGTGGGCGGGGCGCACAGAGACCCCGAGCGGGGAGGAGGAGTGGGCGTGGCCCCAAGAAGGGGTGTACATAAAAGGAATGGGCGGGGCAAAGAGAGAGAGAGAGAGAGAGAGAGAGAGAGAGAGAGAGAGAGAGAGAGCGCACACTCCGAGCGGGACGTAGGAGTGGGCGTGGCCCCAGGAAGGGGTGTACATAAAAGGAATGGGCGTGGCAAAGAGAGAGAGCGCACACTCGGAGCGGGACGTAGGAGGAGTGGGCGTGGCAGAGAGGAACCAGCGCGGAGAGGGGGCGTGGCCCTAGGAGAGGGCCGGAGATGGGATGGGCGTGGCAGGAATCCCGAGGGAGGAGGAGGAGGGGGCGTGGCCGGGCAACAGGCAGAGCGCCCCGCTAGTCCTCCGGTTGTGCGCATGCGCGAAAGTGTGCCCGGTGGGAGGAAGAGGGCTTTGAAAGGGTCTGTGTTGCCTCAGGCAGTATGGCGAGGCGCTGGGAGCCGTGGGTTCGAATCCCCGCTTCGGCCGTGAAACTGACTCTGGCTAACCATGGGCGCCATAGTCACCGCAGCCCCTTCTCCTCACCTGCATCGCGGGGAGGGGGTTGTGGGGATAAAACGGGGAGCAGCAGCAGGAGTTTAAGAGAAATGTAATAAATGCACCAGCTGCTTCATCCTTGAATTTGCCTTATGCTTTAAAATAAAACCAAAACCCCATTTCGATCAACATCAGTATTAATGGATCAAATCTACGCTTCCAGGTGCCATAAGAAAGCTGCAGAGATAGCGCAGGATAGTGCGCACCCCGGAAATGATCTCTTTCAGCTTCTGCCTTCTACAAGAATGTACAGTGGTATCTCACAAGACGAATGCCTCGCAAGACGAAAAACTCGCAAGATGAAAGAGTTTTCCGTTTTTTGAGTCGTTTCGCAAAACGAATTTCTCTATGGGCTTGCTTCGCAAGACGAGTTTGTTTCCTTTTTCTTAAAGCCGCTAAGCCGTTAATAGCCGCTAAGCCGTTAATAGCCGTGCTTCACAAGATGAAAAATCCGCAAGACGAAGAAACTCTCAGAACGAATTAATTTCGTCTTGCGAGGCACCACTGTACAGGGTTATAAAGACTAGGACTAGCCGCCTGAGAAACAGTTTCTATCCAAATGCGATTTTGGTTTTAAATGCAGTGTAAGGTAGTCTCTGTGGGAGCATATTGTATTTAATTATGGGATATCAGAGTATTTAGGGGGCTAAACAGGCTGGGATAGCTGGGAAAGCAGGCTTGTGGGTTTTTGAAGGTCTGATGTAGATTTTTTCAATTTCGTTCTGTATGGGACAATGACAATAAAGAGTATTGTATCGTAATACTGAACCAGGCAGAGGGCCTTCTTGGTAGTGGCACCCGCCCTGTGGAACGCCCT
Source organism: Podarcis siculus (assembly GCA_034642415.1). Classification (NCBI taxonomy): domain Eukaryota; kingdom Metazoa; phylum Chordata; class Lepidosauria; order Squamata; family Lacertidae; genus Podarcis; species Podarcis siculus. The sequence continues at coordinate 3,856,488 of JAXCMG010000059.1, forward strand.
TCCATCAGATGTCAAGGAAATAAACAACTATCTGACTTTTAGAACACATCTGAAGGCAGCCCTGTTTAGGGAAGCTTTTAATATTTGATGAATTATTGTATTTTAATATTTTGTTGGAAGCCGCTCCGAGTGGCTGGGGAAGCCCAGCCAGATGGGTGGGGTATAAATAATAAATTTAATAATAATAATAATATTGCAGATTTATAAACTGCCTCACAGCCCAAAAAGAGGTGGGGCACTTTCCCCAGGGAGGCTTGCCTGACACCTTCATTGTGTATCTCTAGGTAGCATAGGAAAATGTTTCTCTTCCCCATGGCGTGGGCTGATTAATACGCTATATCCTTTTAAATGTGTTTGTGGGAGGGAGGCTATTGGTTTGTTTTGTGTTCTCGTTTTTGTATTTTTATGCTGTGAACCGCCCTGTGATCTTCAGGTGGAGGGCAGTACACAAATTTAATAGATGCCCTCCACAGCAAGATAAAATGCAAATACTTATGGGCTGCATAAACTTAAAGCAATCCCGTCTACACTTGTACTGTAATGTTCCATAACAAAACAATTGGTCGCAAGGAAAGTCATCTTGAAGAAAATGTCTCCAGTAACTGCCTAAATGTCAGCATGCCAGGTGCTTGTCTAATTTCAGATGGCAACGGATTTTGGACGGATGCAGTTGCAACACGGCTGCACTTGTGGCCATCGCAAGGGCACACATCACATTGCTTTGTGGCAGTGAATAGTACTCAAGAAGCGAGCATTTATGGAGGGCCCACCCAGAAAATGACCTACTTTGCCCATTGATTGCTCTGACACCATGCTATTTTACTCATTTATTTTTATTTTACATCTGCTCTGATAATTATATATTAGGGTGTGCTATACAAATCTGGTAAGGGGACGGGGGGGCACGCAGATCTGAAGCCCAAACAGCGCAGCTCTGTCCCAGATTCACCTGCCAGGATTTCCAGGTAGGACCTACACGTGGGATAAGTAAGTACATTTAAGTGTTGTACTTCTACATTTCACGTTGGGTTGGCCTACAGCTTAGCATGGTGGAGCACAGCGCATTATTCTCAGGAAAGGTTCGTGTCTGATCCTCCACACCTCCACTTACAGCAAACTCACCTGGTAAGGTGTGCCTAGGAAAGGGTTGATTCTGGCTTGCGTAATTAACTTCCTGTCAGAGCAGACAGTCCTGAGTGTGACAAACCAATGATCTTCTCACTAACCGTAAGGAAGCTTCATATGTTCATAAATGTAAATGAACATGGGTTGTGGCCCACAACGAATCTATTGCCACTGGCAATCCAGTCCTCAAGTGAGGCAGATTTGGCATTATGCATTGCAGCGGGTTGGACTACTTGTGCAATTATGTTATTTTCATTAATACAGTGTTTGTCTGATAATGTGTGGTTTGTTGTTGTTGTTTAGTCGTTTAGATGTGTCCGCCTCTTCGTGACCCCCTGGACCAGAGCACGCCAGGCACTCCTGTCTTCCACTGCCTCCCGCAGTTTGGTCAAACTCATGCTGGTAGCTTCAAGAACACTGTCCCACCATCTCGTCCTCTGCTGTCCCCTTCTCCTTGTGCCCTCCATCTTTCCCAACATCAGGGTCTTTTCCAGGGAGTCTTCTCTTCTCATGAGGTGGCCAAAGTCTTGGAGCCTCAGCTTCACGATCTGTCCTTCCAGTGAGCACTCAGGGCTGATTTCCTTAAGAATGAATAGGTTTGTTCTTCTTGCAGTCCATGGGACTCTCAAGAGTCTCCTCCAGCACCATAATTCAAAAGCATCAATTTTGGTATGCCTAATAAAGGATTGACTTGTTATTTTCATTATTAAAGGAAATCTGGCATACACCTCCAATGCAGCCACTGTGTGAAAGCAGGAATTTTTTAGGTAAAGCAATATTCAATTTTTTTCTAGATTTACTCCTCTTTCATAGTAACAAGTTGCTGCAGTTTTTATCCTGCTGAATATTAACCACTTGTGTAAGAGAAGGGCATTAGATCAGTGTTACAGCTCCTGTTTTGCACGCAGAAGGTCCCTAGGTTCAGTCCCTGACAGCTCCAAGTAGAGTGAGGAATGTCCCTTGCTTAAAACCCTGGAGAGCTGCTGCCAGTCAGTGTTGACAGTACTGGGCTTGATGGACCAGTGGTCTGTCTCAGTAAGAGGCAGCTTCCTGTATTACCATGTCTTTCATTGGGATAACTTCTATTAGCATAGGAAGCTGCAAGTCTTGGATTTTAGTTACTTCTTACTGACAAACTAAAAATACGCTTGGAACCTGCTTTGCTCCGTACGCAACTGAGAACTGTTTTCATTTCTGCTAAGGAAGACTTCGGTGTAACCCAAATCCTCGTTCAGGCGGCCAGCAAATGTCAAGTCAGTAAAAGTTTGCCAGATTTGCTTCTCTTTGGGGCAAGGCCAAGGTGCATTCTAGGGCTGTAGGATTAGCTATTTATTTAAGGGCGGTGTCGAAATGTAATATAAATAAATAAATGTTGAGCGTATCCTGTAATCCTCCCTAGGGCATGCTCAACGTTTTGGCACGAGAATGTAAAAGTTCAGCAAGCATGAATTGCACGAATGCTGCAAGTGAGCATGCGCAGAGCGCTTTTCCTTCACTGTAGGTACCAGGTGCATAGGACTGGTTAGACAAAAAAAAAAAATCAAAAAAAATATGGGGAAGCTATCAGAACATCTGGGCTAGCTACAGTTATGGCTCCTCTGTTTTTAATTATTTCATTTTATACCTTTTTATGTTGCGAACAGGGCTCCGGAACGGATCCCGTTCACAACCAGAGGTACCACTGTACACTGATATTAGTTCGCCTGTCTTCCCAAGTGATGTGTAAGCCACCCAGAGACTTGTGGGCATAGGGCAGTATACAGCGGAACCTCGATTCCTGAACACCTTGGGAGCCAAATGTTCCGGCTCCTGAACGAAAACTGGAAGTAATTGTTCCGGTTTTTGAACCTTCTATGGAAGCCCAACGCCCGTCACGGCTTCCGTGGCTTCTGATTGGCTGCAGAAGCCTTGGTGGCCAAACTGTTTCAGGAATTGAACAGACTCCTGGAATGGATAAAGTTCGGGAACCCAGGTTCCACTGTACAAATATAATAAAAATAATCAAGGCTGGCCACCACTGCTTCTTGTGGGAGCAACTTTCTTTAACTATGTGTGAACACAGGTTCCTTCTCTCTCCTGCCTCTTCCCACATTTGGCCCTATCAAATCCTAGTATGGTACCAAAGGGAGACCCAAAAGCCCCTAACTATTCACTTTCCCCCCATACGTATCCGTTGCTCTCATTACAACGGCTTCCGCTCGTTCCAGATATCAAACCCAGTCCCCGATTTCAGCATTCCAATCCCAAGGACGCTCCATATATTATGCTCACCCCTTTCCATCATCCATGCGTTTCCGTGCACAATTCAGGGCAGTAAATATAGGTCACTTCATGGCCCACAGGCTGGATCCCAGCCAAGCAGCTCCGCCAAGCAGAGTTTGCCTGCCTTAACAAACGCACAACCCTTCGTTTTTGGTGTGCTTTAACAACTTACTTCGTCTCAGAATTCATCAGCGCTGCCCTTTCAGACTCTAATCAAGCATTGAAAGCTGATTATATTTACATTAAACTATACTTTCTTACTGTATTTTGTGCACTTTTTCCTCCCTCTTTTTCAGTTTCTTCATCACTTTATTTTCTATAACTGAAATTATTTTAATTAAAAAAAATGGAAATGGCTGTTAGATGAACAATTGTGCAGCTATGAAACTATGCAATTTTTAAAAGACATCTGAGGGCAGCCCTGTTCAGGGAAGTTTTTAGCATTTGATGTTGTATTGTGCTGTTACTGTTTTTTGTTGTGAGCAGTAGCAATGCAGTCAGAATAATATATTTATAATTAATTTGTTGTTGTTTAGTTGTGTCCGACTCTTCTTGCAATCCATGGGACTCTCCAGAGTCTCCTCCAGCACCAGAATTCAAAAGCATCAATTCTTTGGCGATCAGCCTTCTTTATGGTCCAGCTCTCACTTCCATACATCACTACTGGGGAAACCATAGCTTTTACTATACGGACCTTTGTTGGCAATGTGATGTCTCTGCTTTTTAAGATGCTGTCTAGGTTTGTCATCGCTTTTCTCCCAAGCAGCAGGCATCTTTTAATTTCGTGACTGCTGAGAGTCCCATGGATTGCAACAAGATCAAACCTATCCATTCTGAAATGAAATCAGCCTTGAGTGCTCACTGGAAGGACAGATCCTGAAGCTGAGGCTCCAAGACTTTGGCCACCTCCTGAGAAGAGAAGACTCCCTGGAAAAGGCCCTGGTGTTGGGAAAGATGGAGGGCACAAGGAGAAGGGGACGACAGAGGACGAGATGGTGGGACAGTGTTCTTGAAGCTACCAGCATGAGTTTGACCAAACTGTGGGAGGCAGTGGAAGATTGGAGTGCCTGGTGTGTTCTGGTCCATGGGGTCACAAAGAGTCGGACGTGACTAAACGACAACAAGAAACACTAGTTTAAAGAAAATGAAGGTGTTTTTCGGATTTTGAACACGATGCAGGTAAGCTGTATCATGAGGGGCCAAAGACCACAACTGCTCTAGAGTAAACTGTGGAAAAAACAGACGAAAGAGGCTGGATTTAAACAAGTTTTATTTAATTCTTCAATGGGAAGGGGTGGGGGAGTTAAATGATATAAAATAAGAAATGCACTGCCTTACAATCTGCCGAACCAAACCAGCTGTATGTTTTTCTGTAAGGTTCTCGTACGAGGACACATGTTGCTCTGCGCTTAAGAACGGGACTGTAACAAAGGCCATGTTGGGTTCAGGGTGCCGCCATGAGCTTCCCAGCAGCAGGAGCACCACTAATACAAACAGCCGGCGAGCTGGCTGGCGCAATGCAGACACTTGTAATAAAAACACAATCAAGGGATACTTTTGCTTCTCATTTCACCTATCGCAAGCCCCATATTTTCCCATGCAGTCTCAGCCAGCCATTAACCACGTGGTCATGCTTAGATGGGCTTGTAGTCCAACTTAGACTCCAGCTTCTTGGAGTCGGCAACTTTCCTAACAGCCTTCATGAAGTCCTCCTGCACCACAAAGTCGTGATCGGCACGAATGGCAAACATCCCTGCAAAGACACAAGAGTTTGAGAATCAAGCTGTCAGAGAGAAGGAAAGGGGCGCAATCTGGTTTGTGCAGGCAACTCTCTGTGCTTCAGTTTTAACTGCAATGTTATGACCGCAATCCAGACCCTACAAGCATGTTAAGGCTCCCCTTCATGAGCTATAGCAGATGCATATAGCCCCTTCATGAGCTATAGCCATGCATATGCTCCTCCTTCCATAACTGTGACACATCATGAATTATTTGAGCTTTATAAGAAGTCTCCGGGACGCAGGTGGCGCTGTGGGTTAAACCACAGAGCCTAGGGCTTGCCGATCAGAAGGTTGGCGGTTCGAATCCCCACAACGGGGTGAGCTCGCGTTGCTCGGTCCCTGCTCCTGCCAACCTAGCAGTTCAAAAGCACGTCAAAGTGCAAGTAGATAAATAGGTACCGCTCCGGCGGGAAGGTAAATGGCGTTTCCGTGCACTGCTCTGGTTCACCAGAAGCGGCTTCGTCAGGCTGGCCACATGACCCGGAAGCTGTACGCTGGCTCCCTCAGCCAATAAAGTGAGATGAGCACCACAACCCCAGAGTCGGTCACGACTGGACCTAATGGTCAGGGGTCCCCTTTACTTTTATTAATAAGTCTCCAAGGGGTCAGAAAAAAGGAAAGTGATGTCACAAAGATCTCATTTCCTTACCTGCTTCAGTGCATACGTTTCTCAGATCAGCACCATTAAAACCATCAGAAAGCTTCACAATTGCTTCATAATCTATAAAAGAAGAATTCCTAGGTTAATGGAAATTGTGGACTAAGAGCAAAAACCTGTTGCAAAAATCAGAACACTTTGCTTCTGACTGACACAGCAGTCCTGATGTGTGAACAAGCCAGCCAGGATGGCTCTGTCCTGCCTCCACATTCAGAGGCAGCAAAGCTTCTGAATTCCAGTTGCTGGAAAACACAGCAGGCAAGTGCTGATCTTGCGCCCGGATCCTGCTCGCGGGTTTCCCATAGGCACCTGGGTGGCCCCTGTGAGAACAGGAGGCTGGACTAGATGGGCCACCCAGAAGGCTCATCTTACTCCCACCCGTTCATCATTTTATTTGCATGCCGTCGTTCCATAGTTAAAACCCTGCTCAAAGGTGGCTCACAACATGAACAATAGTAACATAATTCAAAACGCAACAGTAGTAGTCATAAACTATAAATAAAAGATTAAAAAGTACACAAATTTAACTACAGTGGGCGCTCGGGTTGCGAATGTGATCCGTGCGGGATGCACATTCGCAACCTGCAGCGTTCGCAACCCCGTCTGCGCACGTGTGGATTGCGATTCGGCGCTTCTGTGCATGTGCAACTGCTGCAACCCGGAAGTAACCCGTTCCGGTACTTCCGGGTTTCGGTAGTCCGCAACCTGAAAAAACGCAACCTGAAGGTATAACTGTATCTCCACATTAATCAAAATAAAGACACAAAAAATCAATACAGTGGAACCTTGGTTCCCGGACGGCTTAGCTGACAAACAAATCAGCTCCCAAACGCCGCAAACCTGGAAGTAAGTGTTCCGGTTTGCAAGCGTTTTTTGGAAGCCGAACGTCCGTTTTGGCTGTCGGCACTGCTTCCAGGGCCAATCAGAAGCCGCGCCTTGGTTTTCGAACATTTTGGAAGTCAAACAGACTTCCAGAATAGATTTGAGTTTGAGAACGAAGCTACCAGTGTATAAAAAACAGCAATAACATCCCCCTCAAACCCTGTCCCCCCCAAAAACCCAAGCAATACGGCACCCAAAGAGTCTGTTCAGCAGCCTCTGTTTTTGTAACTGGAGTTCACAAGAGAGATCAGGAGCAGGTCAGACAACCTGATACAACATACTATTCATGATGCCACCATAACAAAATGTTTCTTTGGCTGTGCCAGCTTCACTATTCCATCAGCACTAAAAATAAGTGTGGGTCGGTATGGTGCGATGCACGAGTGGGAAACAGATACGGCTGGTGGGCCAGGTTGTTATCTCCTCCACCCCTTGAGGGCCAGGTTCGTCACACCCTTGTGGCTGGCCAGCTGTCAATTGCCTGATGTCCACAATGAGAGAGCTGGGGGAAGTCTCAGAACAGACCTGGGCAGTATTGGGGGGGGCAGTTCCAACATCCTTCTGTGAACAGGACAACCCAAATAATTTTGTGGCAACTTAAAGAGCAACAAATTTATGATGGCACAAATTTTCATGGACTGTAGTTATTAAGGTGTGCTTCTCAGGGATGGCTCCGACCTGGTGGAATGCTCTGTCCCAGGAGACCAGGGCCCTGCAGGATTTAACTTCCTTCCGCAGGGCCTGTAAAACAGAGCTATTCTGTCTGGCTTTCAATTTGAACTTAGCCTGATCTTTCATTCCCCTTCCTTCCCTCCTTTTTATGAAGGTTACCCGCTCTGGGATCCCACAGCTAAATCTCCCCTGGTCTCCTCGCCAGCCCAAATAAGACTAACTTAGCCAGCTAGCCCTGGTGATTATCTAATGTTTATTGGATGGATTTCCTCCCTAAATTGATTTTTGAATTCTGAATTTATTGTTATTCACGTTTTATACTGTATTTTATGTTGTTTTTTGTTGCATCGATTAAGTATTTTAAATCTGTTGTTAGCCACCCTGAGCCCGGTTTTCTGAACCGGGAAGGGCTGGGTATAAATAAAAATTTATTAATTATTATTATTATAAAATTTTGCTGCAGAAGACCAAGCTGGCTATTTCCCTGGAAATTTACAATCTGTTACAGGAAACAGACTTGAATATGCAAAGCACAGCCCCCTCCCAGATGCATCTGTGAAGCCCTGGGGACTTACCTATTTCCCCATGTTTCGTTATAGGTCCGGCATGGATCTTCAGTATGTCTAACCTGGCCTGTTCATTTGGCAAGTCAATATCTAGAAGTGGGGAGAAGCTATGTTAATTTCAAAAGGTACGCAAGCAAAGGGGAGGCACAGACTAATGCCAACCCTACAGAAACTCAATACTCACGGATTTTCCTGTCCAGTCTTCCAGGACGCAACAGTGCCGGATCCAGAGTATCTGGTCTGTTGGTAGCCATTATCATTTTAACTCTGTGCAGAGTATCAAATCCGTCCATCTGGTTCAGCAACTGGAACGTGTGGTGAGAAAACAAAAGCTTTGGTTAATCGGCAAAGAACTTGCCCCACTGAGAGGGGCAGTGTGGGGCAGCATCTATGCAGCAGGTCCCAGGTTCAGTCTTTCCTTGGCATCTCCAGCTTCAGGCTGGGAATAATCCCTGCCTGGAATCGTGGAGAGCTGCTGTCAGTCTGAACTACTGAAGTGAACAGACGAATAGTATGGTAGTCCTGGTGTGCCCCGCGGAGGACCTTAAGGTCCGCAAATGACAACATTTTGGAGGTCCCAGGTCGCAAGGTGGTTAGATTGGTCTCAACTAGAGCCAGGGCCTTTTCAGTACTGGCCCCGACTTGGTGGAATGCTTTGTCACAAGAGACCAGGGCCCTGCGGGACTTGACATCTTTCCACAGGGCCTGCAAGACAGAGCTGTTCCGCCTGGCCTTTGGTTTGGATTCAGTCTGACCCTTGTTTTCCTCCCCTTATGGTTTTGACTTTTAAAATGAGGTTGCATTTTAAATTGCATTTTTAATTTGTTTTCTTTTTTTCTTATTGTTTTTACTGAAATTTTATTGGTGTTAGCTGCCCTGAGCCCGGCTCTGGCTGGGATGCGGGGTATAAATAAAATTTATTATTATTATTATTAGACTCAATATAAAGCAGCTTCCTATCACAGCTGTTGTTCTGCAACCCTTCTTTTTTGTGTATAATTTTTATTAAGTTTTCCATTTTACAATTCAAAATATTCATTAAACTACATTAAAATCTCAATGACTTCCCTTCTCCTCTTTCCATGGTTCAATTTGCATATCATAAATCCCTGCATTTTTTCCATAAACCAAACCATTCGGCATTTCATTAATACATCCATCAAAACTTGTTTACACTGTTGGAATTTATCTTAATGCTGACAACATGTGTACACAGTCCCCCCCCCCCATATATCCAATAAACATTTTCTGTTCTGCAACAACAACAACAATTTATCACGTACCTACGGGACCGCCTCTCCTGGTATGCCCTGCGGAGACCTTAAGGTCCACAAATGACAACACTTTGGAGGTCCCAAGTTGCAAGGTGGTTAGATTGGTCTCAACTAGGGCCAGGGCCTTTTCAGTACTGGCCCCGACTTGGTGAAACGCTCTGTCACAAGAGACCAGGGCCCTGCGGGACTTGACATCTTTCTGCAGGGCTTGCAAGACGGAGCTGTTCCACCTGGTCTTTGGACTCAGTCTGACCCTTATGTTTTCCTTCCCCTTATGGTTTTGATCTATGGGCTACTTTTAAAATGAGGCTGCATTTTAAATTGCATTTTAACCTGTATTTTCAATTGCTTTGTTTTCCTTATTATGTTTTTACTTTAATTTTACTGGTGTTAGCTTTCCTGTGCCCATCTCTGGCCAGGAAGGGCGGGGTATAAATAAAATTTATTATTATTATTATTATTATTATACCCCGCCCATACGGCCGGACCTCCCCAGCCACTCTGGGCAGCTCCCAACAGAATATTAAAAACACGATAAAACATCAAACATAAAAAAACTTCCCTAAACAAGGTTGCCTTCAGTTGTCTTCTAACTAGAATTAGTCATTATAAACCCATGGAAACCAGCAATGGAGACATGACCTTAGGATCCAGGAGAATAGTGGCTCTATCGTTTACTAAAAAGGAACATGTGTGAAGGTTCTAGACTTGGACATGGTTCTATTCAGAGGTTCTCGTCTAGACTTGGATATGGGACTGCATTTCAGGCACAGAATGGCTGCTTTATGCCAGGAGCTGTTCACTATGTGCAGCTTTTGGTGTTGTCTACTTCCAAGGAAAGGGACGCGGGTGGCGCTGTGGGTTAAACCACAGAGCCTGGGACTTGCCGATCAGAAGGTCGGCGGTTCGAATCCCCACAACGGGGTAAGCTCCCGTTGCTCGGTCCCTGCTACTGCCAACCTAGCAGTTTGAAAGCACGTCAAAAGTGCAAGCAGATAAATAGGTACCGCTCCGGTGGGAAGGTAAATGGCGTTTCCGTGCGCTGCTCTGGTTCGCCAGAAGTGGCTTAGCCATGCTGGCCACATGACCTGGAAGCTGTACGCCGGCTCCCTCGGCCAATAAAGTGAGATGAGCGCCGCAACCCCAGAGTCGGCCACGACTGGACCTAATGGTCAGGGGTCCCTTTACCTTTACCTTACTTCCAAGGAAAAGACCTCCTTACATAAATGATTTCAGGAGGCACCAGTGGTGAACAGCTGCAAACAATTTCAACACCCCGCAGTCACTGTTCAGCTATTTCATCTTAGCAACTGATCCTGAAGTCTCACATTTTTTGCTGCCTGCCTAGGATTACAAAGATGTTTGTGTACACGTGAAAGACGACCGGCTCCAGTTCAGAGAAGCGTTACCTCCATTAGAGTTCTCTGAATTTCTCTGTCAGCTGATGTGCCCTCCGAGAAACGACGGCCACCTAAGGAGAAAGTCAGTGGGAAAGAAGTCAAGACCATTTCCCTGGCCACCACGCAGGGTAGCTCATCAAACCCTGAAAGGAGCGAGGGGAGTTAAAAAGTCAAGTTGCAAGCTGAGGTGCAAGGTTTCTGTTTAGAATCTAGGCAAAAGAAAAGAACAGAAAGGGGGTCTGAAAGGTTCCCTTCAAAAGATCACTCAAAAGCAACTTCTGGGTAACAGAAGGTCTTGGGGAGGCATTACCTTTTTCAGGTACTTACCTGAGTAAATTAGTTTTACTTTCAGGTGGTTACCCTCAGCCCCTGTCCCACTGACATCCTGTATTAAGCTCCAAGTAAACAGCTTCAGGGGGACGCGGGTGGCACTGTGGGTTAAACCACAGAGCCTAGGACTTGCTGATCAGAAGGTCGGCAGTTCAAATTCCCATGACGGGGTGAGCTCCCGTTGCTCTGTCCCAGCTCCTGCCAACCTAGCAGTTCGAAAGCACGTCAAAGTGCAAGTAGATAAATAGGTACCGCTCCAGCGGGAAGGTAAACGGCGTTTCTGTGCGCTGCTCTGGTTCGCCAGAAGCGGCTTAGTCCTGCTGGCCACATGACCTGGAAGCTGTACGCCGGCTCCCTCGGCCAATAAAGCGAGATGAGCACCGCAACCCCAGAGTCGGCCACGACTGGACCTAATGGTCAGGGGTCCCTTTACCTTTACACAGCTCCAGCCTTTGAAAGTGGATGTCATAATACAATACCGTTGCTAGTTGTCAGGTGCCAGAAGACTCCGCAAGGTGGGGTTTTTTTTTGGGGGGGGGGTTCTTTTCAGCCCACGTTTCTGTCACAGGTAAACTTTTGGAGCCACATCCCAGTGGTGTGGCCAGAGCCAAAAGTGGGTTTGTCTTTGTACAATAGCCTACATCCAAGCCATGCAGAATCGAGGCAAGGGGCAGTGCAAGGACAAGCAAAAAGCCCTTGAGGATGAAGGCAAATCAGGACTTGCAAGGAGTGTAGCATCCAACGTGTGGGATGGTCTGGGGAGAGTCCTGAGGACCAGAGAGAGGACTGGCCCTGGGGTTAAGGTCCTCCACATCTGCTCTTGTGTGTTTGGTGTATAGCAGGGGTGCCCAAACTTTTTTTTTGGCAAAGAGGACGAGATTTGATGAAGCGAACATGCGTGAGGGCCGACCAAGGTTGTTGGGCTTTTTTTAGGACATGAACTGCCATGGGGGTTGGATTAAATCAATCGGCGGGCCAAATTCGGCCCATGAAACGGAGTTTGGACATGCCTGCTGTAAAGGTTTTTGGCGCAGTCGCCCTTCCTGCATCTCCCTAGTCTTGACTCTTGTTCACCTGTAGGAAAGCTGTATCAGCTACATTAAAGGTAATGGTAAAGGGACCCCTGACCATTAGGTCCAGTCGTGACCGACTCTGGGGTTGCGGCGCTCATCTCGCTTTATTGGCTGAGGGAGCCGGCGTACAGCTTCCGGGTCATGTGGCGAACCAGAGCAGTGCACGGAAATTCTGTTTACCTTCCCGCCGGAGCGGTACCTATTTATCTACTTGCACTTCTGACATGCTTTCAAACTGCTAGGTAGGCAGGAGCAGGGACCGAGCAACGGGAGCTCACCCCGTCACGGGGATTCGAACCGCCGACCTTCTGATCGGCAAGTCCTAGGCTCTGTGGTTTAACCCACAGCGCCACCCGAGTCCCATCAGCTACATTACGTGTAGGCAAAGTGCAGTACAGGTAAGCAGAGCAGTTCTTTGGGCAGCTGGTTGGGGGGGGGTGCGGGGGTGAAAGCTTGATGGGTTTCTTGTTGAGCTGCTCAGCCTTACCGATAGCGTCAATTTCATCCATGAAAATGATGCAGGGCTGATGATCCCTGGCGTAGTTGAACATCTCTCGGATCAACCGGGCGCTTTCGCCAATGTATTTGTCCACAATGGAACTAGACACCACCTGCGGAAAGTCGTTACAGGTAGCATGAGCGGCGGCTGCTGCAGATCAAACAGGTCTGCTTTAAGATTCTGGAAAGGAATCTTAAAATAAATTGTTTTACCTTTAAGAAGTTGCAGTCAAGCTGGCTGGCAACAGCTCTGGCCAAGAGAGTTTTCCCCGTACCTGCATGGACGAGACACGTTGCATCAAGAAGTAGTGAAAACAAGTGGCAAAAGATATAAATTTAAACTAACGTACAAAGCAACATCGTGTTACAGGTGCAGTGTAGGCCTTTGACCAGAGAGACCCATGCTCAAAATTTCCATTCATGGCCTCCAGGTGAGTCTGCCCCTTAATCAAGTCTGCCCGTTAAGCCTTATCAGTCCTGCGTTATAGGGTTTAAGACTTTCTATCTTGTTCAACTGGCCTTCATGGATTGATGCTTATTGGTTGGACTGTGACTACCTTTAATTATGTTTTTCTGCCTCTGCTATTCTTGTGAAAATAATGAATGTGTTGTTTTGGTTTTAAAACTTGTATTCTTGGGTTGGCTTTTATGGCTGGCTAGGAAGTGGAAGAAAATGTGGCCTATACAGTCATACCTCGGGTTACAGCCGCTTCAGGTTGCATTTTTTCGGGTTATAGATTACGGAATGGGTTACTTCCGGGTTTTGGCAGTTTTGCATGCACAGAAGCGCTAAATCGCAACCCGCGCATGCGCAGACGGTTGGACTAGGTCAGTTTTTCCCAAAATAGGGTCTCCAGCTGTTTTCAAACTACAATTCCCTTCATCCCTGCCCAGTGGTCTTGCTAGCTAGGGATGATGGGACTTGTAGTCCAAAAACAGCTGGAGACCCAAGTTTGGGAAACACTGGACTAGATGATCCTTGTGGTCCCAACTCTAAGATTCTATGAAGATTGTTATGAAGAGAAAAGGGGGAAAACTAATATTTGCTATTATGAGCTCATGGGACAACAGAGGCACAACTGCTATGAGTTTTTTGGGTTTTTTTACAGTCAAGCTACATATAAATTCTACGAAACAATGTGATTAAATGTATACAATAATGGGATTCAAACAGCATTTCAAAAGGGATTAAGAGAGACAAAATTACTGCATTATTTGTACAGGGCTGGACTATCTTCGACAATGCTGGTGTTTCAAATGTAACACCTCCATTTCTGTACTCTATCTGCTGGCTCCTAAAAATGTGACCCCCACTTCACACCCACCCACTGCTACTCGAAGGAATATTGGCACAGAGCAGTTGATATGGAATGAAATCTCCCAAGAGTCATACTGTTTGTTCAGCAGTCAAGAGGCAAGCAGAACAAGGACACCAACCTGGTGGGCCATACAGCAAGCAGCCTTTGGGAGGTATAATCCCCACACGTTGGAACAATTCTGGATTTGTCAGTGGTAACTCTATAACCTGCGAAGAGAAGTAACAAAACGTGCATTGGATTCAAAACAGAAGGTATACAAAGGCCTGGTTCACATGTTAACACCGAACCATGGTTTTATCAAGTCATAGTTTATTGAACCATGGTTTGTTTGATCACTGAAACATAGCTTCACCATGGGTTGTTTGCCCATCTACAAATCAAAATCTGAAACCATGTTGTTGTGGTTTTGCTGGCTTACAAACCTTGGCTTGTTTTCACTATGTCTGAACCTGCTACCCTTCCCTAACCATGATTTGTCTGGCCACCTCAAAAGCAGGTAGGACAACTGTGGGACAATTTTGTGTCAACTCACGAGTTTTGTTAAAGAAACCATGGTTGAAATTTAGTGGTATTCAACTATGTTTGTTCAGTATATTCCCACTGAAATTAATGTGCCTAGCTTAGTTATGTCCATTGATTACAATGGGTCTACTCTAAAACTAGGTGAACACAACTCCAAAACAAGTCAATTGTCTGTGCTACTTTTTGTTGTATGCAAGACTTTTGTGCAATGCTGTGTAAGCCAACTCGAATATCCTACATAAAACCTGAGCTGCTTTAATAATAAATAATAATAATAATTTTTATTTATACCCCGTCCTCCCCAGCCAAGGCCGGGCTCAGAACGGCTTACAAGCAATAATAAAAACAAGTTGAATGATTACAACTTAAAAACATCACAGGAGGAGAAGGAAAAGAAAAAAGAAAGAGAGGGAGGGAATCAAATTGGCTCCAAGCCAAAGGCCAGGTGGAACAACTCTGTCTTACAGGCCCTGCGGAAAGAAATCAGATCCTGCAGAGCCCTGGTCTCATGAGGCAGAGCGTTCCACCAGGCCGGAGCCAGTGCTGAAAAGGCCCTGGCTCTGGTTGAAGCCAATCTAACTTCCTTAGGGCCCGCTCATCAGACAATGTTCTGTGTCGATAAATTGATGGTGGCAGGGGAGTCCACAGCTGGCTAGCAGAAACTAATGCTAAACTACCAAGGCCAGCAATGATTTGTTCAATGCTGCCCAACTTAGATATTGCACCAATCTCGGGTTAGAGGATATCAGGAAAGGGAAGAGGAATTGGCTTGACAGCAGGGAAGAAATGTGCATGCTTCTTCTGAAACCCAACGCTATGACCAAATTGTACCAAAGACTTAAATGTCTTCCCTGCCAGCAAGGTATACATATCCATCATTCAGACCAATAACGAATCAGGCAATTACCTCTCTTAGTTCCCTGATTTGTTCCGACAATCCTCCAATCTCGGAATAAGATACATCTCCAGGATCTTCATGAGACATGTTGTAAACGAGGGGATCAACTTCTCTTGGCAAATATCTAAATTGGAGAAGCCATACAACTGATGTCACCCACTGATTTTTAAAGCCCCTCTAAAGCAACTTCCCACCTTTCCCCCACCCACAGTTTGTAAGCCACACATGAAAATGAAGATACCTGAGTAAACTGACTGCCTTGGGGGTAGGGAAGGCTTGATCTACACGTTGGGAATATTTAATAAATAGGCTGGGTAGCACTCAGTCAGGGACGATGCAGTTACATTCTGTCATGGGAAATCCTGCAATAAGCAGGAGGAGGGACTGGATAACCCATCTAACTCTATGAGCGTGAGTAGGCAAACTAAGGCCCGGGGGCCGGATCCGGCCCAATCGCCTTCTCAATCCAGCCCGCAGACAATCCAGAAATCAGCATGTTTTTACATGAGTAGAATGTGTCCTTTTATTTAAAATGCATCTCTGGGTTATTTGTGGGGCATAGGAATTCGTTCATTCCCCCCCCCCCCCACAATAGAGTCCAGCCCACCACATGGTCTGAGGGACAGTGGACTGGCCCATGGCTGAAAAAGGTTGCTGACCCCCACTCTATGAGCCTAGAAAACTAAAAAGTTTTTATTTAACACTGGTTAACATACATATCAGCTGATTCAGTAACTACTCTTTTTAATGGGGGGGATGTCTCTTCATGTCATCTTTGCAAATATTTAAAAAACCACCACCAAATTTGACAGCTATTTTTAATACCTTCTGTGATGCTAACTAAGATTAGCACTTAGTTTAAACTTATGGTATTTCCCCCTATGTCTGGTATTACTAGTTGCAATGTGCATCCAATAATCATGAGCTTTCTGGCATCTCTACACAACCACACATGGATATGGCCTGCATTAGGAATACCGTGCTTCCAAGATTTAAATACAGTGGTGCCTCGCAAGATGAAATTAATTCGTTCTGCGAGTTTCTTCGTCTTGCGGATTTTTTTGTCTTGCGAAGCACGGCTATTAACGGTACCTGTACTTAGCGGCTTGCGGGGCAGGCAGCGGGGAGAAGCGCTCTTCTCCCCGCCGCCCGCCTTCAGATCAGGTCCGGGGACAGCGGGAAGGCACGCTGCACCTCCCAGCTGTCCCCGGAGCTTGCAGGGCTGGCGGCGGGGAGAAGCGCTCTTCTCCCCGCCGCCCGCCTTCGTCTTGCGAAGCAAGCCCATAGGGAAATTCGTCTTGCGGAATGACTCAAAAAACGGAAAACTCTTTCGTCTTGTGAGTTTTTCGTCTTGCGAGGCATTCGTCTTGCAAGGTACCACTGTAGTGTTATTGAAAATGTTTTTTGAGCTGAGTGCCAAAAAAAAAATAGATTGTAATTTATACTGTGCCTCCTGAACCAAAAAGCTTAATGTTATCCTGTTCACCAAATATGCTTTATAACCCACTTTTATTCCTGGATTGGCACGCCAAGTGCTACGACGCACTGAGTTTTTGTAGAAAACTGGTTCTGCTTCCGTTCTGATGGTCACCATACCAAATCAAGATGCCAAAGGAAGCAGGTGCAAGCAAATGCTTCAATAACCTTGGAAATTTAATCAAGTAAGAAAACACTCCATGTCTGCCCTTGGTTTGGAATGCCCAGGTCTGTTTCTGCACCAAGAGCAAGTCAGACTTTGAAACACAGGTTGTTGTTTTTTTAAACAAACACCCTTTAAAAAAAAGGGTTTTTATAGCCCCTAAATCAACCTTTCTCAACCTGTGGGTCCCCAGATGTTGAACTACAACTCCCATCGCCCCTAGCTAGCAAGGCCAGAGCTCAGGGATGATGGGAGTTGTAGTCCAACAACATCTGGGGACCCACAGGTTGAGAACTGCTGCAAATGCTTCTGTGGCCAATACTCTGCAGGAGCTCCACTCATGGCTTCCTCCATCCCACTCTCCCCTCCCGCCCACTTGATGAGTAGACCTTACCTCATAATGGTTAGGGTGGTCATATCCAGTGCAACTCTTGTCCCAGGCTTCAGCTTACTTTTATCGAGCTGAATGCAAAAGGAGAGGAGGCAATTGTTAAGATTTGGAAAGTTAAGTGCAGAAGAAGTCGTTTCTTACGGTGCTGCCAGAAACTGACAGCTCCGACCACACTAGTAATTGGGCAGTGTCAGCTCCAGAGTTGAATCCAAACCAAATGAGGTGACTCGCCAGCTTTCTGATATTAGCTGGCCCCATTTTACAGATTTTACTCTCCGAAGTTGTTTGACATCTAAGCCAATTAAAGTATCAAATTATCAAGGGGTGCTATTCAGGACTGGGATAGTAACCCATCACGACAGTCTCTCTCCCAGCCCACACTCTCACAAGCAATTTACGGCACTCACCAAAGGGAAGAATGAACTGACTGTCAAAAAGACATATTTGCCCATGCATGTGCTACAGCCCTAAAGTCTGTGCACCTCTGAGTTATGATCTGAGAGACCAAGACCCGTATTCTCAAACGCAGGATGCTCACCTGACGACGGCAGCCGACAACATATCTTGGTCCATTTGTTGCTTTGACAATGACTGGAAGCAGCAAAAGAAAGCACACGGCAGCATTTTAATTTTTCTGCAATTGTGGCTGCAAAAGGACATGTTGCTAAAACATTTTCACAGCGCTGGATGCACCAGTGTTGCTGCGCTAATCATACTTGGCTTTTCATTTTGCCCTGTTAAATTATTTTGACAGCGTGCCTTGAAATGTGGCAAAAATGTAACTTACTAAATTAACAAAACAAACATTAAATGCACCAGTAAATTAATAAAACAATCAGTAAATAAACTAATAAATATCCCTCTTAATGAACTCACATTTCTCTTCTGTTAACTGTTTAAGAACCTCACCAACGATCTGTTTTAAAAAAAGAAAAAATATTAGGCCTACTGACCAACACCAAGAACCCTGCCTATCTGGGTCCCACAAAGGGACATGAAGTTCATTCACCACAGTACCCTCAGACGTTTTGAATCCAGACCCATATATGGAAATCTAATAAACTGTTTAGGGCCCCAGAAAAATACCCATATAACCCAAGAGAAACTGGAGATGCTAAGGCACCCCACCCAAATGGCTCATTTACTGACACATTCCTATCCGTATATAAACACTCACCTGTCCAACACTCTGCAAAGCCTTGAGGTCATTTTCAGATTTTTCATATTGCTTGGTGAGCTCCTTCAGTTGTTCCCTTACTACAGACAAAGAAAAACATTGAAAAAGCTTGTTATGCATGTTCTAAATCAGTGCTCTATTTTTCCCCTCGGACAAAATGATCACAACTAATCCAGAATGCGGCAGCTAGACTGGTGACTGGGGGGGCGGCCGCCGAGACCACATAACACCGTCTTGAAAGACCTACATTGGGTCCCATTACGTTTCTGAGCACATTTCAAAGTGTTGGTGTTGACCTTTAAAGCCCTAAACTGCCTCGGTCCTGTATATCTGAAGGAGCGTCTCCACCCCCCTCGTTCCTCCCAGACGCCGAGGTCCAGCGCCGAGTGCCTTCTGGCGGTTCCCTCATTGCAAGAAGCAAAGCTACACGGAAGCAGGCAGAGGGCCTTCTCGGTAGTGGCGCCCGCCCTGTGGAACGCCCTCCCATCAGATGTCAAAGAGATAAAAAACTACCTGACATTCAGAAGACATCTGAAGGCAGCCCTGTTCAGGGAAGCTTTTAATGTGTGACATTTTAGTGTATTTTTGGTCTCTGTGGAAGCCACCCAGAGTGGCTGGGGAAACCCAGCCAGATGGGCGGGGTACAAATAATAAATTATTATTATTATTATTGGAGCTGTAAAATGTTATTTTCAGATGTGCACAAGGCAGAATAGAAAATGCACTTCTTTATACATTTATTCCCCACCCATCAAATAAATGTGGCATAATGACCCTCACAGATGCTTTGCTAACCAACGTGTGCTGTGATTCTGTGCACACTTATGTGAAAGCAAGTTCTACTGGAAAAGAAAGCAAGGCAGGACTAGGGAACCTGGGGCCCTCCACCCCATGGCCCCCAGCTAGGCCAATGGAGAGGGATACTGGAAGTTTGGGTCCAGCAACATGTGGAGGACCACAGGTTCTCACCCTACCCCTGCCTTTCAAAAGGAACCGACTGGAACAGATGGAGCTTTAGCAGCAAATGTCTTCCTCTGCTTTCCTTTGGACCACATCAGTGAGGCCGAGAGTGGGGTCTCGTTGCCTGGGCAGCCCAGGACCTCCATACACACTGCCCAGGCTAATGTCCCAAGGAAGTCACTTTGGTGCTGGAAATGCAGTAAAAACATTGCAGGACACAGCGGTTACAAGTTACCAGTCTCTGCAGCCACAACAGGTGCTGTGATTCTCCATTGGTTTGACTTCACCTCCAGAGGCACACTCCATTGTCTCTTGAGACAGACAGATGCCAATAGCAAGTGCCCCCCCATCACCTTTTCATGCTAAGTGAGAGCACATAAGGGGCCTCTCAAGACCACCTGCTTTTTTGCTCAAGGGGGGAGCTGGAAAACAGGGATCTCTCAGAGCACCTCCTCCACCAGGCAGGTCTACCCCAGGCGAAGGCATTCCAAGGGGATCACAGGAAAGTAGGAATTGGCCACCTATCCTGAGCCAGACTGCTGCTTCACCCCACTCAATATTGTCAACAGAAAATAGCAGTAGCTCTCTGGAGCTTCAGAGTCCTACCTGGGGATGCTAGGCATCTAACTCAGGTGGTTGTAAACTCTCCTCCTTTGGAGGTTTTTAAGCAGAAGTTGGATGGCCATTGCCATGTATGATCTAGTTGAGATTCCTGCATTGCAGGGGGTTGGACTAGATGGCCTTTGGAGTCCCTTCCAACTCTACGTTCTAGGAGTCTATGAGCTCCTTGGAGGGAAATGGCAGGGTAGGAATCACAGAACTGGAAGCTGTCCCCTCCCCCTCTCTCACACAGACAAAACCCACTGCAGTCAACTATAGGCAACCAACCATGCCCTGCCCACCATTTCTCTCACTGCCAACAAAACCCAATACAGTCGTACCTTGGGTTACAGACGCTTCAGGTTGTGTTTTTTCAGGTTATGGACCCGCCAAAACCCAGAAGTACCAGAACGGGTTACTTCTGGGTTTTGGTGGTCGCGAATGCGCAAAAGCGCCGAATTGCAACCAGCACGTGCGCAGACGCGCCGCTGTGGGTTGCGAACGTGCATCCCACACAGATCACGTTCGCAACCTAAGCGTCCACTGTAAATGAATAGAAATACAACCTGCCCATGTGACGCTGACACAAAAACCTTACACGTACGCTATATGGAAGAATGAAACTTTACTACCTCTCCCCTCAATGTCTCCTTCCCCACCTCTTTTCTCCCCCAATGTAAATGCTGTCTATATCATTGTATGTCTCACACTGAATATGAATGATCTGTAGAAAGAACTCTTATCAGCCGGAAGCAGATGCTGTAGGTACCTTTGTGACACAAGAAAACCTTTAATAAAAACCAAAACAAAGAAGAATCGGAAGGGACCCTGGGGGTCATCCAGCCCAACCCTTCAGGACTCTCAACTTAACTATTCTTATATTTATTGCCAACAGCAACTTGAAGTAGCTCTCCAAAGCTTCATAGCCAGGCATCTAACACAGGAGCTTGTAGCCTCTGGAGGTTTTTATGCCTGGGTTGGACGGCCACCTGCTGCCACGTGTGATGCTAGTTGAGATTGTGAGGGGGTTGGGATGGATGACCCTTGAGGGTCCCTCCCAACTCTATCAACCTAGGACAGTGGTGGCGAACCTATGGCACGCATGCCAGAGGGAGCACTCAGAGACCTCTCTGTGGGCACATGTGCCATCATTCAGAAGTCATTCTGTTTCAGTGTATCTTAGGTCTGGTGACTTCTGTTTCAGTGTATCTGAAGAAGTGTGCATGCACACGAAAGCTCATACCAATAACAAACTTAGTTGGTCTCTAAGGTGCTACTGGAAGGAATTTTTGTTTGTTTGTTTCAACTACAGCAGACCAACACAGCTGCCTACCTGTAACTAAAACCGCAGTACAGTATTCAGGTTAAATGGCAGTGTTGGCACTTTGCGATAAATAAGTGGGTTTTGGGTTGCAGTTTGGGCACTCGGTCTCTAAAAGGTTCACCGTCATTGTCCTAGGTACAGCAATGCGCTCTATGTGGGACTACCTTTGAAGGTGACCCGGAAACTTGTTGGAAGCTGCCCACCCTGCCAAACGGGTGGGGTATAAATAACAAATTATTATTGTTGTTGCTGTTATAATTATTACAGTGGTACCTCTGGTTACGTACTTAATTCGTTCCGGAGGTCTGTTCTTAACCTGAAACCGTTCTTAACCTGAAGCACCACTTTAGCTAAAGGGGCCTCCTGCTGCCGCTGCATGATTTCTCTTCTCATCCTGAAGCAACGTTCTTAACCTGAAGCACTATTTCTGGGTTAGCAGAGTCTGTAACCTGAAGCATATGTAACCCGAGGTACCACTGTATAAGACAGCTCTTTATGTTCCCATAAGCCCAACGCTCCCAGCTGCGGCACCACACTTCCGGAAGTGCTTAAGAGACTCAAATCAGGGTGATGAAGCTGTGGCCCACCAGATCAACTCTGACCATACGTCATGCTGGGTGTGAATCAGTCCAACATCATTTGGAGACCTACAAACTCCCCATCCATGGGCCACCGCCGTGCCGCCAGAGCACGGTTTCTGTTCCAATCCTGAAGCAAAGTTCGTAACCCGAGGTACTCTTTCTGGGTTAGCGGAGTCTGTAACCTGAAGCGTCTGTAACCTGAGCTGTATGTAACCCGAGGTACCACTGTGCTAGGTAGAGCTCCCTGGAGGGAAAAGGCGGGGTGTGGGGGACCCCCAGGGGCCATCCATCCCAACCCCCTTGGGACGCGAGACTCCGAGGCCTCCGTAGCAGCTCTTCCTGTGCTCAGATAGGAGGAATACAGGCCAATAAACAGAAGGGGGAATGAGGCGCGGCCTAGGAAGTCCTCCCTCCCTCCTTCCCTGCCCGGCCGGGCCCTGACAAAGCGGCCCGGCGAAGGAGGCCCCCCCTCTCCCGGCCACTCACGCTCCTTGAGGCGCCCGTCGATCTCCTTGTGCTCCAGGAGCTTCTTGCGATAGTCCTGCAGCGCCTTGTCTCGGGGCTCCGCCATGATGATGATGGTGCCGATGCGGCTCTCGGCCGGGAGGGGGGCACTGCGCAGGCGCAGGCGCCGCCAGGGACGCCGGGAGAGGAAATACACCAAAGAAAGGGAAGGAAGGAGGGGCTTCCTCTCTCTATGGCTCATCCGCCGGCCCTAGACTTCCCGCAGCTCTTCGCCCCGCGGCCTTTGAAGAGCTCCCCCTGCCGGCTCGGAGGCGACCTTGCGGGTTAACCTCAAACCCCAGAAAGAAAGAGGACTTTGAATTTGGAATAAATGTATAATCTAATGCAAACCCTTTAAGCTTTGTGTATGGATATTTGCATTACATTTAAAAGTCACTTGTAATGAGATGAAGGAGGTTTAAAATTGGATTGCTAAGAATATAAACAAGCACTAAACAATGCCTGCATTTTAAATTGTATTTTAACCTGTATTTTAAATTGGTGTTTTCCCCCCTATTGTGTTTTTACTGTAATTTTACTGGTGTTAGCCGCCCTGAGCCCGGCTCTGGCCGGGGAGGGCGGGGTATAAATAATTTTTTTTATTATTATTATTACTGTATTAATGGAACCAAGAGGGGGAGTGGAGGGAAGTCAAGCAAAATTATGACTTAAAAATTTGTTCATGATGTTTTCTTTTCTTTTTCCAATGTAGTGTTGTTGTTATTTTTCTATCGTTATGTTATTTTTGGAAATTAATAAATTGTTATTCCCCCGCCCTGAAAAGGAGGTGACCTTGCGGGTGGGAGAATTGTCTATTTCGAAGGGGCTCCCCGGGGCCATCTAGTCTGACCCACTTGCAGTGTGGAAATTGCAGCTAAAGACTGGCTAGCTTCAGGTCAAGGCATTTGCCTGGGGTTGCCGGGAGGGTAGAATGGTAGAATCACCAGAATAGTAGAGTTGGAAGGACCCCCAGAAGGTCTGATCTAGCAGGCTCTTCTCATAGCTGTCAATTTTCCCCTTTTCTTGCGAGGAATCCTATTCGGAATAAGGGGATTTCCCTTTAAAAAGGGAAACATTGACAGCTATGCTTCTTCCTCTTAGGTTCTCACTGGGGTGTCAAAAGCAGCTCCTCCTAGCCAAAAGGGCGTTGAAATAGCTGTCGAAAGCATCCCTCCTTGCATCCCGTAAGCAACTGTCTGAGCAACAATCATTTTTAGCCATGTTGCAATGTGTTCTAGAGAAGTCGGTCGCATGTACTCAGAAGGCAGGCGCAAGAAATGAGGAGGCCTCCAGTGCCGGATTTACGTATAAGCTAAACCAGTGTTTTTCAACCACTGTTCCGTGGCACACTAGTGTGCCGTGAGATGTTGCCTGGTGTGCCGTGGGAAAAATTTGATTCCTATTCAAGAGAATTACTTTATATATAGTCAATATAGGCACAGAGTTAAATTTTTTAACATTTTCTAATGGTGGTGTGCCTCGTGATTTTTTTCATGAAACAAGTGTGCCTTTGCCCAAAAAAGGTTGAAAAACACTGAGCTAAACAAGCTATAACTTAGGGCCCCACCCTCTTGGGGCCTCCCCAAAAATTTAAAGGGAAAAAAACCTGGATGCACATTTCCAAAATATAAGATAAAAAGCAAATAAAATAAAATCTACATGCAGCAACAGTGTTTTGTGTTGTGTAGGCTCCTATGATGTAAATCATGGGCCCCGCCTGCTCCCTCAAATATCACTGCTTTCCTCCTTTCTATATATAGGGTGCCTACATTCTGCATGGACTGGCTGCATGGCAACATGTGCAAATGGCTTTGGATACCTGTTAGGTCCATCAATTACCATATAGCATATATTCAACACAAAAAACAGCGACAATTTGTAGACAAAGGACAGCTGGACATATAAAGGGCCCCGTTACCTCCAGTAGCTTAGGGCCTCATCAAACCTGAATCCGGCCCTACTTCAGGCATTGCGTCCTATTCATCGCAGTCATGCTGTCAGGCCCTGCCATAAGCCATGCAACACACTTCTCTGTGAGCTTACTCTGATGTAAGTCTGGCTGCATTCACTAGGACTTTAAAAAAAAAAAATGTATGTATTACGTTGTGTGCTAGACGCTTCTAATCCCCTGGAATCAGCAAGTGCTGTAGATGTGTGTCATTTCTAAAAGGAAACACAGACCCTGAGCAAAGCTAATGGAATGCCTGGAATCACACACTGCTTGGAGACTGGGGTGGAGTGCATCGCAACCTTATCATACTGCAATATTTGTAATCTAGTGGTGCAGCAATGAAACTGCTAGCATATTTGCAATACCTAAGTGGAGTCCATGGGACGCGGGTGGCGCTGTGGGTTAAACCACAGAGCCTAGGACTTGCCGATCAGAAGTTCAGCGGTTCGAATCCCCGCAATGGGGTGAGCTCCCGTTGCTCGGTCCCTGCTCCTGCCCACCTAGAAGTTCGAAAACACGTCAAAGTGCAAGTACAGTGGTACCTCAGGTTACATACGCTTCAGGTTACATACGCTTCAGGTTACAGAATCCGCTAACCCAGAAATAGTGTTTCAGGTTAAGAACTTGGCTTCAGGATAATAACAGAAATCATGCTCCGGCGGCGCGGTGGCAGCAGGAGGCCCCATTAGCTAAAGTGGTGCTTCAGGTTAAGAACAGTTTCAGGTTAAGAATGGACCTCCGGAACAAATTAAGTACTTCACCCGAGGTACCACTGTAGATAAATAGGTACCACTCTGGTGGGAAGGTAAACGGCGTTTCCGTGCGCTGCTCTGGTTTGCCAGGAGTGGCTTAGTCATGCTGGCCACATGGCCCGGAAGCTGTACGCTGCTCCCTCGGCCAATAAAGCGAGATGAGCGCCGCAACCCCAGAGTCGGCCACGACTGGACCTAGTGGTCAGGGGTCCCTTTACCTTTTAAGCGGAGTCCAGTCTGGTTACAGATTCGATGGAGCATCCTGTACTCATGGGGTCCAGCCTGTGGGAAACCCGCAAGCAGAATTTGGGCACGAGGCCTCTCTCCCCTCCTGTGATTTCCAGCATCTGGTATTGAGAAGCACGTACTGCCTCTGTTATGGGATACTGGCAGCAACTGGAAAGCGTTTATGGACTCAGGAGGAGAGGTTCTCCTTGAGAATTGGGACCCTGGTGAAAGAACTGCTGGTGCAATGAGTGCTGCTGTCCCCTGATGTGTGCACACCCTTTTGTTATTTCTCAAAGATGCATTTCCTGTCTACCTGCTCTATTCTTGGAGCGCCTGAAGCAAGTCATCTCATAAGCATTAGAAAAGCAAGCCCCAAGGAAAAGAGTCAACAACAATAACACATCGGATGTTATAGATAAACAAGCAACCACAGTCCAATAAGCCACGGGGAATATCTACGGTTGCCACGATGCGCCCTGCGTCACAGAGATGGTCCTCAGTTTGAAGAATCCTGGGAGCGGCACCCTCACAAAACTACAATTCCCAGCACCCTTAAACTACAGAACTACCGGTGGGGCTCCCTCCCAGCCCTACCTGGAGATGCCAGGGATCGAATTTGAGACCTTCTGCATGCAAAACACATGTTCTGCCATTGAGCCACTGCCTTTCCCCTAATAATACAGTACAGGGCGTGCCGTCCTCTAGAGTGTTTGCAATTCGTGCTTGTTTCGTGTCATATATGTAGATACAATAAACACACACGACGTAACCGGCTGTACGTTTGAAAAAATAATATATACTATTCATTGTATATTCACTGCCTAGGACCCTCGTACCTACCGGACCGCCTCTTCCGGTATGCCCCATGGAGAGCCTCAAGGTCCATAAATAGCAACACCCTAGAGGTCCCGGGCCCTAAGGAAGTCAGATTAGCCTCAACCAGAGCCAGGGCCTTTTCAACACTGGCCCCGGCCTGGTGGAACGCTCTGCCTCATGAGACCAGGGCCCTGCAGCATCTGATTTCTTTCCGCAGGGCCTGCAAGACAGAGTTGTTCTGCCTGGCCTTTGGCTTGGAGTCAATTTGATTCCCTCCCCCTCTTTCTTTTTCCTTTCTCCTCCTGCGATGAGGCTACATTTTAATATGTTTCAATATTTTAATGTTGTATTTTAATCTTGTTTTTAAGTTGTATTCATTCAACTTGTTTTTATTATTGCTTGTTAGCCGCCCTGAGCCCAGCCTTGGCTGGGGAGGGCGGGGTAGAAATAAAAATTATTAGTATTATTATTGTTATTATTGTATGGAATTGTAGATTTCAACAGCAGCTACTAATATAAGATCCACTGTCCTGTGATATCATATATTAGTTTGTACTACTGATGAAGCCCAAGACGACGGAACAAGGCTAATATTAGACTCTGTGAAAGGTTTCTGTGGAACTGCAACAACCTTTCGTGTGGATTGTTGGACTCTATGAACAGGCAGGTGGAATAGACACTCTCACATATATGGACCTTATGCATAAACTGATTAGAGAAGGAACTGATTCACTGGGTCTTCTACTTTTTTCGCTGAACTTTATGAGTTACTTCTGTTGAAATCTACAATTCAATACAATGAATAGTGCATATTATTTTTTCAGATGTACAGCCGGTTACTGAATTTGTTTATTTAATTTGTTTATATATGTAGATACAGCATGCATATTCCAAACTCCTGTACCACAGACATTGATGAAGATATTGAACAACATTTGACCCGGGACAGAGGCATAAGGACCATGGGTTCAGGGCCGTCTTAAGCATAGCTGGCGCCGTGGTGCAATGATCCCTCCGGCGCCCCCCGGCAACTCCAAAACAAGGGAGGGGGCGGTGGAAAATGTCCTCTGCCTCCCCCACCGCCCTGATCCCTGGCGTGGTGGCAGCGATCAAGAAGGAAAACGTGCTGGCGGACATGCTATCTGGCGTTGGGGTGCCCGAAAAGGCAGCCTGGGAAGGCTGTGAGCTGCTTTTTGCCAGGAAGCAGGAGGAGAACAACGACCGGGAGCAGGGCCGTCTTTAGCAGATGCAGAGACTTGGGAGCGAAGGTGGGAGAGCCAGTGTGGTGTAGTGGTTAAGAGCGGTGGACTTGTAATCTGGTGAACCAGGTTCGCTTCCCCGCTCCTCCACATGCTGCTGCTGGGTGACCTTGGGCTAGTCACACTTCTCTGAAGTCTCTCAGCCTCACTCACCTCACAGAGTGTTTGTTGTGGGGGAGGAAGGGAAAGGAGAATGTTAGCCGCTTAGAGACTCCTTAAAGGTAAAAGGACCCCTGACCATTAGGTCCAGTCATGGCCGACTCTGGGGTTGCAGCACTCATCTCGCTTTACTGGCCGAACCACTAAGACCAATGGGAAAGATGGCTCTGAATGGGTTGTTACCTCCACCTGGAATGACAGGGATTTATAAATTACTACCCGAAGGGTGTGGCTACCTCCCAACTGGTTGTGTATCCACCTTATGATAGTTCCTTCTAATTTGCATTTATCCAATCTGCAGGTGAGCTGTCCTTGATAGACCAGCCGGTACATTCACAGCTCTGCTATTAATCATTAACACGCCCTGATGCCTCAGCAAGTAGGACCACACAGTTGCATTTAAGAGCTGATGCAAAGATTGCTCATTGCAGCACACGGTCCCCGGCATCGCACAATTCCAGGGTGTGCTTTCTTTCCAATGCCGGTTGCCCAAATTGTGACCCACAACCAAATCCCAGGACCAATTCCACCCTTGTGGAATTCCACCACCTGTGAGCAAGCTCTGTTGAACTCAGTGGAGTTTAAGCAGGCTTAAATGCAGTAAATGCATGCCAATGTGTGTCTTCTTAGAATTAAGGTGGCCATTTGATGCATGCTTACACAGGAGTAGACGCGCTCTTGGCCTGATCCCGCAGGCTCTTCTTATGTTCCCCAAAACAGGACCGGAGTCCAAAAGCATCTCTCTCTGTTTCCCCATCCGACTATACATTTAAAACACCATCATACAATTTTAAACAGGCATGGATTCCTCCAAAGAATCCTGGGACCTGTGGTTTGTTAGACTGTTGTTAGGAGACCCTGTTCCCCTCCCTGCTCTACAACTCCCAAGAGTTCCCTGGGAAGAGGGATTGATTGTTCAAACCTCTCTGGGAATTGTAGATCCGGGAAGGGAATAGGCGTCTCTCAGCAGCTCACCGCACCTGTAACAAACGACAAGGTCAAACTCAAGGTACTAGTATACAAAGCGCTGGGTACCAGTTTAACTATGAGGTCACCTTACCCCACAAATGCCCACTCATCCAGTTTGATCTGCAGAATGCGCTGTGGGTTAAACCACAGAGCTTAGGGCTTGCCAATCAGAAGGTCGGTGGGTTCGAATCCCTGCGACGGGGTGAGCTCCCGTTGTTCGGTCCCTGCTCCTGCCTACCTAGCAGTTCGAAAACACACCAGTTGAAGTAGATAAATAGGTACCGCTCCGGCGGGAAGGTAAACAGCGTTTCTGTGTACTGCTCTGGTTCGCCAGAAGCGGCTTAGTCATGCTGGCCACATGACCCGGAAGCTGAACGCTGGCTCCCTCGGCCAATAAAGCGAGATGAACGCCGCAACCCCAGAGTCGGTCATGACTGGACCTAATGGTCAGGGGTCCCTTTACCCTTTACCTTTACAGGCATCTTCACTGAACTCTTATTGGCACCTGCTAAAAGCATTTTTGTTCAGACAAGTCTACCCAAATGTTTATATTGAAGATTCCACCCCTCATTTATTGCTGGTGTTAATTTTTGGAATGTTTTGATTGCTTTTCCTAACAATTTTGTTGTTTTATCCTTTTTGCAAACCATGTTGAGGCTGTTTTTCAGAATACGGTAACTAGACTGGTGACTGGGAGCGGCCGCCAAGACCACATAACACCGGTCCTGAAAGACCTACATTGGCTCCCAGGATATTTCTGGGCATAATTCAAAGTGTTGGTGCTGACCTTGAAAGCCCTAAACAGCCTCAGCCCAGTATACCTGAAGGAGCGTCTCCACCCCATCGTTCTGCCTGGACACTAAGGTCCAGCGTCAAGGGCCTTCTGGCAGTTCCCTCACTGTGAGAAGCGATGTTACAGGGAACCAGGCGGAGGGCCTTCTTGGTAGTGGCTCCCACCTTGTGGAACGCCCTCCCGTCAGATGTCAAGGAAATAAACAATTATCTGACTTTTAAAAAACATCTGAAGGAAGCCCTGTTTAGGGAAGTTTTTAATGACTGATGTTTTAATATATTTTTAATATTTTGTTGGAAGCTGCCCAGAGTGGCTCAGGAAACCCAGCCAGATGGGTGGGGTATTAATAATAAATTACTATGATTATTATTTATTAATTTTTTAAAAAACCAAGTGGTATATAGAGTTTATGAAATAATAAATAAATCACAGCTCTGGGGATTCTTTGGGGAAGCCATGATTATAGTTATACCTTGGGTTACAGATGCTTCAGGTTGTGTTTTTTCGGGTTACGGACCTGTTGAAACCCAGAAGTACCAGAACGGGTTACTTCCGGGTTTCAGTGGTCGCACATGCACAGAAGAGCTAAATTGCGCTTTGCGCATAAGTGCTGAATCGCAACCCGCACATGTGCAGACGTGCGGATCACGTTCGCAACCCGAGAGTCCACTGTATTTAAAGTTGCTGTATGTACAGTGCAGATGGGGCCACAGCCATAGTGGCTAGTAGCCACAATAAGAACCCGGCCCATCTTTTCCAGCATCCTCTTCTCACAACCAGATGCATGTGGGAAACCAGGGAGCAGGGTTCAGGCACAAAAGCCCTTTCTCCCTTGCTGTGGTTTCCATTCCAACAATTAGTATTCAGAAGTATTTCCTGCCTCCAACTGTGGCTAGTAGCCATCCATAACCCTTTCTCTTTTAAAGCCACCACTTCCTCCTGGGTTTCTCCCTCCTGAAATACAACAACAACAATTTATTATTATTATTATTATTATTATTATTATTATTATTATTATTTGTACCCCACCCATCTGACTGGGTTGGGACGCGGGTGGCGCTGTGGGTTAAACCACAGAACCTAGGACTTGCCAATCAGAAGGTCGGCGGTTTGAATCCCCGTGACAGGGTGAGCTCCCGTTTCTCGGTCCCTGCTCCTGCCAACCTAGCAGTTCGAAAGCATGAAGTGCAAGTAGATAAATAGGTACTGCTCTGGCGGGAAGGTAAATGGCGTTTCCGTGCGCTGCTCTGGTTCGCCAGAAGCGGCCTAGTCATGCTGGCCACATGACCCGGAAGCTGTACACCGGCTCCCTCGGCCAATAAAGCGAGATGAGCGCCGCAACCCCAGAGTCGGCCACGACTGGACCTAACGGTCAGGGGTCCTTTATCGGACTGGGTTGCCTACTCTGGGCAGGTTCCAATACATATAAAAACACAATAAACCACCAAACATTAAAAACTTCACTATGCAGGGCTGCATTCTAAAAGTTGTTTCCTGGACATCTGAATTGCTGCCTTCCCCAGCACTTCTAATATTGGATAGCTTTTCGTGTCTCTGTAGGAAGTGTATGCTTTTGTTTGCGTTCTACAATTTCCAATACCCATTTAATTCGGCAAACCGAATGAATAATAATAATAATAATAATAATAATAATAATAATATTTATTTATACCCCGCCCTCCCCAGCCAAGGCCGACTAACAAGCAATAATAAAAACAAGTTGAATGAATACAACTTAAAAACAAGATTAAAATACAACATTAAAATATTGAAACATTAAAATATTAAAATGCAGCCTCATCACAGGAGGAGAAAGGAAAAAGAAAAAAGAAAAAAGAAAGAGGGGGAGGGAATCAAATTGAAGGCTTGCGTCCGCTCCAAAAGAGCGCCGGGTGATGCAGTGCACGCAGGCGGCTTCCTCGGGAGCAAGCGTGCGCCTGGCAACGTCCGGCGCGCCTGCCAGGCGGGGCCGGGCGGCTTCCTCCTCCAATGAGGCCGGGCCAGATCAGGCCGGGGAAACCCGCCGGCCGCGCCGCTCCTCGCCTGCGGGCCGGGCCGCACGTCCACCGGCAGGAGGCGGAGGCAGGAGGCGGGACGGAGCCGCCCCGCTGCCGGCGCTTCGGAGCTGATCTACTCGGCAGAGCCACATTACTTGCGCGCAGCCATGCAGCCGCCTCTCGCCTTCCTGGTGCCTCTCCTCCTGGGCTGCGCAACTTGCGCGCAACCGCCGGGCTCCGCCGAGCAGCGCTGCTTCTGCCAGGTGAGTGTCGCCCGTGCGCTCCCCACCCTCGGCTGCCGCCGGTCCCGGGGCGCGCCTGGTGCGTAAAAACGCAGCGCCACGGGGCTTGCTCCGGAGGAAAGGGGTCCGATCCGGTGTGGGGTTCGGGTTGCGCTGTAAACAGCCGAGGGGGAGAACTGGTCCCGGAGCCCCCATCCTCTGAAGGCACTCTGCACATGCTCAGGGCACGATGGCGGCCTGGATTCAGGAGCTGAATTGGTGATGGTTTGGAGACGTGGTTTGGAGATGGTTTGGAGGAATTGGTGATGGTTTGGAGACGTTCGGGGGTCGCGTTTCCTTCTCCATGCGCCTCCCCTTGGAAAGGTGTTTTTTTTTTTTGCTTTTTGGCTGAGCTTCTCTCGTTAGTCTTTAGGAGACGCAAATCACTGTTGGTCTCCTTCTCCTTAATTACATTATTCATTGATGATTTGCATTGCTTAATGAGACTTGCGGTGGCGGTTCAGCTCCTCCTCGGCGTGTCCTCAGTCCCAAAGGCTGCTAATTGCGCCTGCCTTCTTTCAACGAGAGCAGGGAACTCCCAGGGCGCAACCTGCCGATAACTGGCAGTGCGATCCTAAACATACGCAGCGGTAAATCCCGAAGAGCCGTCTTTTCAGGAAGCGCGCACGGGGTGGCAGAGACTGGGTGCCTTTGGGAAGAAGGAATGGGTGAAGGAAGGCAAGAACTGGGGTTCCACCCTGACTGAAGAAACTGAGACCCCTAAAAGTGTAATAATAATAATAATAATAATAATAATAATAATAATAATAATAATTTATGTATATGCCGCCCATCTGACTGTGTTGCTCCAGCCACTCTGGGCAGTTCCCAACAAAAAATAGTAAACACACATTGCTACATCAAACACTAAAAACTTCCCTAGGTAGGTTGTGGTGGGTACTCTGGATATGCCCAGAGGCACTCTCTTCTTCAGGGGTCACAACTTTTTTCAGCCAGGGGCCGGTCCACCGTCCCTCAGACCATGTGGTGGGCCAGAGTATACAGTACAGTGGTACCTTGGGTTACATACATTTCAGGTTACAGACTCCGCTAACCCAGAAATAGTACCTCGGGTTAAGAACTTTGCTTCAGGATTAGACAGAAATCGCGTGGCGGCAGTGGGAGGCCCCATTAGCTAAAGTGGTGCTTCAGGTTAAGAACGGACCTCCGGAACGAATTAAGTACTTAACCTGAGGTATCATTGTATTTTGGAAAAAAAAATGAACAAATTCCTATGCCTTACATATAACCCAGAGATGCATTTTAAATAAAAGCACACATTCTACTCATGTAAAAACACCAGGCAGGCCCCACAAATAACCCAGAGATGCATTTTAAATAAAAGCACACATTCTACTCATGTAAAAACACGCTGATTCCCGGACTGTCCGCGGGCCGGATTTAGAAGGCGATTGGGCCGCATCCTGCCCCCGGGCCTTAGGTTCCCTACCCCTGCTCTTCTTCATTGTTACTTTGTACATTCCAAGCCCTACTTCAGGTCATGCCCTGTTCAGCCCTCATCCTGCCCCAGACGTCACCTGCAGCACTCACTTTAATGGAACAGAGCCAGACTGTCTTAGGGCAACCCTGTTATTTCAGAGAATCTCCCGGTACTTCCTAGTGGATCAGGCTTCAAACTGCTTGCTCAGTCTTTGACTGAGCAGGGGATCCAGACCTAGTATGGCAGCTTTCCCCAACCTCGTGCCCTTTTCTTGCTTTGGGCATCCCTAACTCACCAGCTTGGGGAAGGCTGGGACAGATTCCTGTCTCAGATTTCTAATATTTTGTCTATGTGCCTTTTGCAAAATGAAATCGTATGCATAAGGTGGTATCCAACAAAGTAATACTGTTAGTGCGAGGAGTTTTGGCTGTGGAGCAAAACTTCCCATCCTTTCTCTGTGCACCCCTTAAATTTGTTTTGGGGGTTCCCCTGAAAACCTCTGGAGCAGGCTCTGGAGAGGATGCAAGGGAACAGTTCTGTGGTGCAATTAGAAATCTTGCACTAACAGGACTGCTTTATCGGATGCCGCCCATAGAGTTGTAGTCTTGTAAACAGACAGTCGTTGCTCCAAATCCTCCTGGTTTGACTCTGATCTCCCGTCCAGCTTTTCTTGAATTAACAATGCTTGCCGTTTTAGCCATAACAATAATTTCTCCGTATTTTCTCCTCTATCCGTTTGCTGAGTTCTTTTTATAGGGGGTGACTAAGACTAATAAGTTATTCTTCTGTCACTTGCAATGCTTTTTCTGTGTGTGTGTGCGCGTGTGTGTG
>JAXCMG010000059.1:3890410-3914279 GCA_034642415.1 Podarcis siculus
TCTGTCACTTGCAATGCTTTTTCTGTGTGTGTGTGCGCGTGTGTGTGTGCGGGTGCCTGGAGTTCGTTAATATGTTCTTTTGAACTCTCTTAAAGTGCAAATGACAGAGTGGTGGAGAAGGAAATGCGGAAGGTGTAAACAGAGGTGGCGTAGTGTGTGAGCAATTATGCCAGCCGTTCTGAAATGTGTCCTTTCCTGGGTGGTAGACAATACTAGACTGCGCTGCCTGGTGGAAAACCCCTCCCTGTGGGCTGTATTTACCCAGGAGAAATCTCCTTCCTAAATGTATTTACTCTGGAGAAGTTGCCCCTAAGTTGCCATTGAACTGATGGATTTATTTACCCTTTACCCAAAAGATCCCACCCAGGCTGGGTTGCATAGATCATAAAATCACATCTCAAATAAAAAAAACCTGCAAGAACATTCTGCATGTGATTGCCATGAAACGAGAGCTAAAATAATGGAGTGGCCAAACAGAGACAGCAATGCTTTTGATACCAGTTGCTGGTAGCCATGGGAAGGGAGAGGGGTCTTGTGTTCGAATCCTGCTTTCGGGTTTCCCAGAAGAGGCATCTGGTTGGCCACTGTGAGAAAAGGATGCGAAAAAGTGTTCATCCTCAGCAACTGCTAGAAAGAGATTGACACGGGTTCAAGACAGGGCAGGTCTTTCCAAAGCTAGGGTCCTGCCATTGCACTTGGCCATTGGGGGGTTGCCCTTGGCTGTGGGTGAGAAAGTAAAGGTAAAGGGACCCCTGGCCATTTGGTTCAGTTGTGACCGACCGAAAGAGCTCCCGTTTCTCTTTCCCTGCTCCTGCCAACCTAGCAGTTCGAAAGCATGTCAAAATGCAAGTAGATAAATAGGTACCACTCCGGCGGGAAGGTAAACGGTGTTTCCATGCGCTGCTCTGGCTTGCCAGAAGCGGCTTAGTCATGCTGGCCACATGACCCGGAAGCTGTATGCCGGCTCCCTCGGCCAGTAAAGCGAGATGAGCGCCGCAACCCCAGAGTCAGTCACGACTGGACCTAATGGTCAGGGGTCCCTTTACCTTTAAGCTATAGCTTGTTTAGCTTATACGCAAATACATAGCTGTCAACTTTCAGATTTGAAAATAAGGGATCAGCAGCCTCACCTGTCCCAGGGACAGTCTATGGGATATCTAACAATCCGGGATAGCAGCGAGAAGCAGCGGGAAACGGCGCTGGAATAAGGGAATTTCCCGCAAAAAAAGGGAAGGTTGACAGCTATGTGCAATCCGGCACTGATCTTGAACAGGAAGCATGTCAGGTTTTGCATCTCTCTGGCGTTTGGAAACTTCCTCTTTGACCTGTGTGCTGCAAAGCCGCTTCCGAGATTTCCTGGGCTGGACGCAAGTGATCTCCCAAGGTGCGATTCTTTCATTTCATGGGGTTGGGCTAGCTGATCCTCTCTGATTCCATGAACGTGGGCAACTGGGAGCCCCACAGGTGGGATATTATATACCCTGACCCCCCCCCAGTAGGGCCCAGTGAAAAGTCCTGAAATGGGGTGCTCCAAGGGCAGGGGTGGGACTGAGCTAGCCTGGGATCTGGTGGATCCCAAACCGGTCTCACAGTCATCATGACCTCCACCTTCTGTTGCAGCTGCCATGCTCCATAAGGTCGCTCCGACAGGATGGGCAGTCAGGATTGTGCCCAAAGGTAAAGGTCAAGGGACCCCTGACCATTAGGTCCAGTCGTGGCCGACTCTGGGGTTA
The DNA here is from genome assembly GCA_034642415.1 of Podarcis siculus. Taxonomy (NCBI): domain Eukaryota; kingdom Metazoa; phylum Chordata; class Lepidosauria; order Squamata; family Lacertidae; genus Podarcis; species Podarcis siculus. The sequence continues at coordinate 3,892,144 of JAXCMG010000059.1, forward strand.
CGGTGCTCATCTCGCCTTATTGGCCGAGGGAGCCGGCGTACAGCTTCCGGGTCATGTGGCCAGCATGACTAAGCCGCTTCTGGCAAACCAGAGCAGTGCACGGAAAAACCATTTACCTTCCTGCCGGAGCGGTACCTATTTATCTACTTGCACTTTGACGTGCTTTCGAACTGCTAGGTTGGCAGGAGCAGGGACCGAGCAACGGGAGCTCACCCTGTCGCCGGGATTCGAACCACCGACCTTCTGATCAGCAAGTCCTAGGCTCTGTGGTTTAACCCACAACGCCGCCTGCATCCCTATTGTGCCCAAAAGCTTTCACTAATTCACCTCTGGGAGCAAATTGCAATTGTAGAAGCTCATAGAGGAGGACGGGATTCTATTTCCTTAAATTGCAACTTGACTTCCTTTCATATTTCAGAAAGCATTCTATATTTTAGGCAGGCTTGGTTTTGAATCGCTGCTTGCCTGAGAGACAAACCTTGCAAGGTTGTTGTTGCGAGAATATAGTGTACGCCTTGGGAGAGGGAGAAATAAAAATACGACGGCAGTAAAAACTCCTTCGGGAGGAAGGGCAGGATATAATTTCAATAAATGAATAATAATAAAATAATACAAAATAGACGCCAAAAACATTTTAAAAATAAAAAACATACACATATTTCATTGGCGGCAAGTGATTAAAAATAATAAATTCTTTAATTAGTTGATCGGTCTGGTGAATAAGAATCTAAAGATCGCTTTGCTTGGTCAGAGCTAGGGATGCCCAATATCCTTTTTCTATCAGGTGACAGGTAAATTTCTCCAGTTGGCCTTGATGAAAATGCGTCCTGTGCTTTCTGCCTAGCTTCTGACTCCAGCATCTGTAGGTACACTGGCACTGACCATGGAGGCTCAATTTAGTTGGGGGCGGGGGGTTAACAGACCTTGCGTTCTGACTCATCCTTTCGTTTGAACATCACACCCAAGCTATTGTGCCGTTGCCACATCTCCAGGGAGTGCATTCTGCAAGTTAATTATGTGTTGTGTGTCTGCGCAAAAGTGCCTTGCTGCCAGCCGGTGAGTCTGCTGGGTGACTCATTTGCAAGGCTGGGAGGGGAGGGGAGCAGATTTCCTTCTCTCCTGGAGAGAAAGAGAATGTGTGTGTGTGTGTGTGTGTGTGTGTGTGTATCTTAGAGGTATAGAGGGGATACACCAGGGGTCAGCAAACCTTTTCAGCAGGGGGCCGGTCCACTGTCCCTCAGACCTTGTGGGGGGCCGGACTATATTTGGGGAAAAATATATGAACAAATTCCTATGCCCCACAAATAACCCAGAGATGTATTTTAAATAAAAACACACATTCTTTTACAGTCATACCTCGGGTTACAGCCGCTTCAGGTTGCGTTTTTTTGGGTTGTGGACCGCCGAAACCCGGTAGTATTGGAATGGGTTACTTCCGGGTTTCGGCAGTTGCGCATGCGCAGAAGCGCTAAATCATGCTTTGCGCATGCGCAGAAGCGCTGAATCGCAACGTGCGCCTGCGCAGACGCGGGCTGTGAACGTGCATTCCACACGGATCACGTTCGCAACCAGAGCGTCCACTGTATTTAAAATTAAATGTTAAAACACCAGGCAGGCCCCACAAATAACCCAGAGATGCATTTTAAAGAAAAGGACACATTCTACTCATGTAAAAACACGCTGATTCCCGGACCGTCAGTGGGCTGGATTGAGAAGGCGATTGGGCTGGATCCGGCCCCCGGGCCTTAAGTTTGCCTACCCCTGGGGATACACACCTTCTCCGTCTTCAATGAGATTGGAAAAGCCATGCATTTGAAAAGCCAAGCCAGCTAAACCGGCCACTTGGAACACAGCAGGTGAAGAGGTGCCGGATTGCAGGCTGTGTCAACAACAGTCCTGGCCACTGAGGAGGGTGCCCAATTGGCAACGCTTTGCATTTGACTAGGAAGTACAAGGAGAAGTTGAATAAGAAGCAGGCTGGGATTTGCATCTCTCTGGCGTTTGGCAACTTCCTTCCTGTCTACGTGCTGCCAGGCCACCTCTGAAGTTTCCTTTGCCGGAAGCAACTGCACTCATAAAAGCTTCTTGTATTCAGTTTCCTCAGGGGGGTTGTTGCATCACGTTTGGGATCTCATGCCAGCAATGGCAGGGCAGAAAAAGTGACCTGGAAGCTTTTTCTCTGAATGGCAAGGCTCCAGAGAGGGACAATTTCCTGCATTCATTGAAGCCTATTTTTATTATTATTATTATTATTATTATTATTATTATTATTATTATTATTATTTATTATTACTGCTGATGCTGCAATTTCAGGCTGAGCTGAATCATAAATACAGTCTGCATTTGAGGGTTTGATGTACTCCTGTAACCTGTACAGTGGTACCTCGGGTTAAGTACTTAATTCGTTCCGGAGGTCTGTTCTTAACCTGAAACTGTTCTTAACCTGAAGCACCACTTTAGCTAATGGGGCCTGCCGCGCTGCCGGAGCCCGATTTCTGTTCTTATGCTGAAGCAAAGTTCTTAACCCGAGGTACTATTTCTGGGTTAGCGGAGTGTGTAACCTGAAGCGCATGTAACCTGAAGCGTATGTAACCCGAGGTACCACTGTAGTAGAACCAATGTTATATTAAAAAAGAATTATCTAAAGACTTAGCAGGATAGATAGGACACTTGCATCACATACGATATGATAATCTTCATTGTCATTGTCCCATACAGAACAACGAAGTTGAAAAAAATCTACATCAGACATTCAAAAACCAACAAGCCTGCTATCCCAGCCTGGTTAACCCCCTAAAAACTCTCATACCCCATAATTAAATACAATATACTCCCATAGAGACAACCTTACACTGCGTTTAAAACCAAAATTGCGTTGGATAGAAACTGTTTCTCAGGCGGCTAGTCCTAGTCCTTATAACCCTGTAGGTCTTTGTCCTGCCACATAAGGTACTTTCTAAAATTATGCCAGAGTGAAGCTAAATATAAAGCTTAAAGTGTGGGGGAATCACGTGGGGCAGGGTGATATTTTTGATGATGCTTTTATTTAATTTTTTAAAGTTGGGGTTTCAGTACACACACCTCTTTGTAACATTCAATTTACTCCTGGTAGGTTTGTTTTAAAGGTGACCTGGATCGAGTATGTAAAGTGCTTTCATCATTCCAGTACACATATAAATGTTAATTATGTTGTTGTTTTTCTTAGACGTCCCCTAATTATTTTGCTGCTTTCCAGTCCTCATCGCTTCTTAATTTCTCCTTATTAATTTTATAATGAATGATTTTAGAGTGTTGTGTTGTACTGTTGTTCTCTTTTATTGTTGTTAGCCGCCCTGAGCCCGGCTTCGGATGGGGAGGGCGGGATATAAATAAAATTTATTATTATTATTATTAGGTGACTGGCCATTTGGACGACTGCACTTGCGACGTTGAGACTATTGACAGCTACAACAACCGCAAGATTTTCCCCAGCCTGCAGAAACTTTTGGAAAGTGATTACTTCAGATATTACGAGGTAATCCTTATACTTTTCAAAATGCCTTGGCAAACCATTTCTTAAAAGAAAAAGAAAAAGCTGGGCTTCCCTCAGCATATTGTAAATCTAAAAGTTTTTTCATCTTTTCCTGACAAGTTAAAATCTCTTGCCTGGAACTAAAAATCCCCTAGACCAACCGAAGCGTTTTCTGTCTTGATCTCTGCAGGTTAACCTAAAGAAGCCTTGTCCTTTTTGGAGCGACGACAGTCACTGTGGAATTCGAGACTGTGCTGTAAAGCCATGCCCATCGGTAAGTGTGAAAGATCACAGAATCACAGAAGGGACCACAAGGGGCATCTAGTCCAACCCCCTGGCATGCAGGAATCTTGGCCCAACGTGGGGCTCGAATTCACAACCCCGAAATTAAGAGTCTCATGCTCTGCGCAGCTTGCAGACTTAATATAAGAACAAGAAGAACATACTTTTAGAGAAGATTGGAAAACGTTTATTGACTACATTGGGGGAAGGAAATTGTGTACAGTGGTACCTCGGGTTACATACGCTTCAGGTTACAGACTCCACTAACTCAGAAATATTACCTCAGGTTAAGAACTTTGCTTCAGGATGAGAACAGAAATTGTGCTCCGGCGGTGTGGCAGCACTGGGAGACCCATTAGCTAAAGTGGTGCTTCAGGTTAAGAACAGTTTCAGGTTAAGAACGGACCTCCGGAACTAATTAAGTACTTAACCCGAGGTACCACTGTACACTGGAAAACGTTGGCAGCATTAAGATAAATTCAACAGTGCAAATAAGTTTTGATGGATGTCATAATGGAAAACCGATTGGTATAGCTTTTGTAAAATATGCAGGGATTTGTTGTTGTTTAGTTGTGTCCGACTCTTCGTGACCCCCTGGACCAGAGCACACCAGGCACTCCTGTCTTCCACTGCCTCCCGCAGCTTGGTCAAACTCACGTTCGTAGCTTAGAGAACACTGTCTCACCATCTCGTCCTCTGTCGTCCCCTTCTCCTTGTGCCCTCCATCTTTCCCAACATCAGGGTCTTTTCCAGGGAGTCTTCTCTTCTCATGAGGTGGCCAAAGTCTTGGAGCCTCAGCTTCAGGATCTGTCCTTCCAGTGAGCACTCAGAGCTGATTTCCTTCAGAATGGAGAGGTTTGATCTTCTTGCAGTCCATGGGACTCTCCAGAGTCTCCTCCAGCACCATAATTCAAAAGCATCAATTCTTCGGCGATCAGCCTTCTTGATGGTCCAGCTCTCACTTCCATACATCACTACTGTGAAAACCATGGCTTTAACTATACGGACCTTTGTTGGCAAGGTGATGTCTCTGCTTTTTAAGACGCTGTCTAGGTTTGTCATTGCTTTTCTCCCAAGGAGCAGGCGTCTTTTAATTTCGTGGCTGCTGTCACCATCTGCACTGATCATGGAGCCCAAGAAAGTAAAATCTCTCACTGCCTCCATTTCTTCCCCTTCTATTTTCCAGGAGGTGATGGGCCCAGTGGCCATGATCTTCGTTTTTTTGATGTTGAGCTTCAGACCATATTTTGCGCTCTCCTCTTTCACCCTCATTAAAAGGTTCTTTAATTCCTCCTCACTTTCTGCCATCAAGGTTGTGTCATCTGCATATCTGAGGCTGTTGATATTTCTTCCGGCAATCTTAATTCCGCTTTGGGATTCATCCAGCCCTGCCTTTCGCATGCAGGGATTTATAATATGCAAAATGAAGAAGGGAAGTCACTGATTTTTTAAGGATGTTTAAATGAGTATTTTAAATTGCTAAACAGAAAATTTAATAAAAGACTTGAGGCAAGTGCCAAACCCTAACACAGAATTGGCATCTCTTCTTACATTCATTTGGGCAAATTTCCTGTCTTGCGTTCGGATTAGGGACTCATTGCATCAGCACTGCAAGCAGATGCAACCAGGTTTGTGATTAGGGTTTTCTGCCAGGCACAAGGTATCGCTTGAGAGGAAGGAAAATATCTTTATTTAAAGGCTGCTGGTGGCGCAGGCTCAGCAGCAAGCAGAAGGCCCAGAAGTCGAGATCTGCGAGGAGAGGAGCACGGCCAGAGATTTGCATCCACCTTAAATCTCTGGTATCTAAGGAAGCTGAATGTTAGAAGAATTGGGACAGATAAGAGAAAGGACTTATTCACCGCAGAATTGATCTGTGGAACTCACTGCCACATGAGGCAGTGATACCCACCAGCTGGGATGGTTTCAAAAGACTGGATAAATTCATGGAGAAGAGGGCTGCCGATGGCTGTTAGCGCCTTCTCTTTCCTCCTCCTCCTCCTCCTCCTGCTCTTCGTGCATCTGGGGCTGCCAAACCATACCAGATCCTAGCGAGAGGGGACCGTGATAGCAAACCCCAAGTGGCCGAGGGCAGGCGGAAACAGAGACAAAGCAAGGCCAGGGAGAAATGAGAGAGAAGGGCCTGAAGGACAGGGGTGCAGTTGAAATCCGTGCATCACACGGGGTTTGACTCTGGGGGTCCCTTCTAATACTATGATTCTTTGATTCTATGAAATTTACAGAATACCAAACAGGGAAAACCTGCACCAAAGCAGCCTAATAATAATAATAATAATAATAATAATAATATATTTGTACCCTGCCCTTTTCTAGCCACTCCGGGCGGCTTCCAACAAAGATTAAAAATACATTAAAATGTCACACATTAAAAACTTCCCTAAACAGGGCTGCCTTCAGATGTAAATGGATCCAACCATTATAAATGGCCTTGGCCCAGTATACCTGAAGGAGCGTCTCCACCCCCATCGTTCTGCCCGGACAGTGAGGTCCAGCGCTGAGGGCCTTCTGGCGGTTCCCTCCCTGCGAGAAGCAAAGCTACAGGGAACCAGGCAGAGGGCCTTCTCGGTGGTGGCGCCCGCTCTGTGGAACGCCCTCCCAATGTCAAAGAGAACAACAACTATCTGACTTTTAGAAGACATCTGAAGGCAGCCCTGTTTAGGGAAGTTTTTAATGTTTGATGTTTTATTCTGTTTTTAGTGTTCTGTTGGGAGCTGCCCAGAGTGGCATGGGGAACCCAGCCAGATAGGCAGGGTATAAATATAATAATAATAATACTGTGGTACCTCGGGCTAAGAACTTAATTCATTCTGGAGGTCCGTTCTTAACCTGAAACTGTTCTTAACCTGAAGCACCACTTTAGCTAATGGGGCCTCCTGCTGCCGCCGCACTGCTGGAGCACAATTTCTGTTCTCATCCTGAAGCAAAGTTCTTAACCTGAAGCACTTTTTCTGGGTTAGCGGAGTCTGTAACATGAAGCGTCTGTAACCCGAGGTACTCCTGTAATAATAGGGGAAATGGCTTACAGTGAAATGAGATGTAATTTTGCATCTTCTGTTTTCAGGATGAAGTCCCTGGCAGAATTAGGTCGGAGAGTCACAACAAGGTAAGGGTCCCGGGCAAAACGGAGCTACTGGACTGTGACCTAGTTCTGCCCTATCCTAGGAGAAGAATAATAGAATGTAAATGAATATTCTCCTATTTTAAATGAAAATTTTCTAATATTCTCATTAATTTAACATCACTATATACCATCAGTGGTGTAGCGTGGGGGGCAGAACGGTTAGGGGTGCAAAAGTTCAACATCCGGTTGTGTCGCTGGGCTCCGTTCAAAATGGTTTTCCCGTGCGAACCAGTGACATAACCAGACAATTCAACAACTCTTCTTATTTCTGCAACTCCGATCTCCTGGGTAACACGGATGCCATTAGGCAGTTGAATGCGCATGCGTACGCCGTTCATTTCCCTCCCTCCGAACCCCATCCCTCCGCGTGGCCCGGAACCCTGGCAATCCACGTTATGCCACTGCCCACCATTCTTGGATTAGCTATTTCTGGGGCGTTCACGCCCATGGGATTTCACCAAACGCACCCTCTCTTTCCCCCACAAAAGTTGCTGCACCAAAACAATGGGAGAATGACCTAGGCTATGAGATTAACCCCACTCAGTGGAACAGAATGTGGTCTAAACCCCCCTTTAAATCCATATCAACGAAAAGAAAAGAACTCACTCTGAAACTCACTTATAGGTGGTACCTAACACCCAGAAAACTAGCGCTAATATGCCCAGGAACCTCACCAAAATGCTGGAAAGGGTGTACCTCCACAGGCACATACCTCCACATGTGGTGGGAGTGCCCCAAAATCCAACTATTCTGGACAACAACCATATGAGAAATATGTAAAATAGCTAAGCAAGTATTAGACACCACCCCATAATTGGCCCTACTAAACATCTTCCAAGACAGTAATGCCCATCTACACCACAAAGAACTCATAACCCACCTACTTTCAGCAGCCAGAAACACTATAACCAGACATTGGAGGGACCTGTCAGGAGTAAGCATGGACCAATGGTACCAAATAGTATGGGAAACAGCCCTACTAGAAAAACTAACCAATAAACTGAAACTGACACGGGGACAAATAGAAGAAGATGCCTTCACCCCGGTATGGCTCCCCTTTATCACATACACAGCCCAGCAAGACAATGACAAAAATCCACCAACAGCATACAAATCAATATGGCTAACCTGATCCAAAACACCCACCCACCCCACTGACATGTGAAAGCAAAGACCACCACAGCCAACCCCAAATGAACAGCCACACCCTGGGCCAACCCCAACCTCTCTCACCGCCAAAGGAACACAAGTGAACAGCAGAGAACCTGCACAAGCAACGCTGACACCAAACCCCACATATATTAAGTAAAATAGAAACAGCGCCACCCCCACCCATCTTCCACCCCTCTCCCCTTTTTCTTCCTAACATCTCAACAAATGAAACTGATTTGTAATTAATGTTACAAGAGAGAGACATTACACATACTTCTGTAAATCAAGAAAATCTTTTAATAAAAATACAAAAAAAAGAAGAAGTCGCCGCACCAGTTTGGCCAGCTCACCAAGCTGCAACATGGGTGGTCTGGGTAGGTGCAGGTGTGACTTCCTAGGTGGTCCGTGGGCTGGCTGGTAGCTTTCTTCTGCCTTGGTTGGGTTTGGTGACTCCTGGTGGCCTTCTGGACCCTAATCAGATTGAAAGCAAACCTGTTGTTTTGCTTTGCAGTATTCTGAAGCCGCTGCCCACCTCGCGGAGGACTGCGAAGAAGCTGAGAGACTCGGCGCCGTTGATGGATCCCTGAGGTGCGATGTCTTCATCTCGATAAACTGGGGCGGCCTGTGAGGCAGGGTGGCTGCTGGTGTTTCTTAACCCTGAAAGCTGCAGAGACTTTCCTGCAAGCTCCCTTCTCGCTGGTTCGAATCCTACGGGCGCCTGAAGGCAAAAGGAAGCGTCCGAATCACACATACAAGGCCACATCTGCACCTTACACCTAAATCACTACGATACCACTTTATAAACAGTCATGGCTCCCCCCAGAGAATCCTGGGAGTTTGTGCTGAGAGTTGTTCGGAGACCCCCTTTATTCCCCTCCCAGAGCTACAATTCCCAGAGTGGTTTAAACCATCATCATCATCATTTTTTATTTGTATGCCGCCTTTCCACAGTTAAAAAACAATGGGGCTACCTTTGAAGGTGACCCAGAAACTACAACTAATCCAGAATGCGGCAGCCAAACTGGTGACTGGGAGTGGCTGCCAAGACCACACAATACGGTCCTGAAAGACCTACACTGGCTCCCAGTACGTTTCCGAGCACAATTCAAAGTGTTGGTGCTGACCTTTAAAGCCCTAAATGGCCTCGGTCCTGTATACCTAAAGGAGCGTCTCCACCCCCATCGTTCTGCCCGGACACTGAGGTCCAGCGCCGAGGGCCTTCTGGCGGTTCCCTCCCTGCGAGAAGCAAAGCTACAGGGAACCAGGCAGAGGGCCTTCTCGGTAGTGGCGCCCGCCCTGTGGAACGCCCTCCCACCAGATGTCAAGGCAATAAACAACTATCTGACGTTTAGAAGACATCTGAAGGCAGCCCAGTTTAGGGAAGCTTTTAATGTTTAATAGGTTATTGTATTTTAGTGTTTTGTTGGAAGCCGCCCAGAGTGGCTGGGGAAACCCAGCCAGATGGGCGGGGTATAAATAATAAATTATTATTATTATTATTATTATTATTATTATTATTATTATATCATGCTCAAGGTGGCTTACGGCATAACAAGATTTACATAATTACAATAAATAAACCACATCAGAAAAATACACCACCAAATGGGAAACAATTTCCACGTAAATCAAAATTTTAAACTAAGAATACAGCATTAATATCACAGTTTAAAATGACAGAGGTAAAAAAGTAACAGCAGTTTAAATCAGTCTCTCTTCCCAGGGAACTCTGGGAATTGTAGCTCTGGGAGGGGAATAAAGCGGGTCTCCGACCACGTCAGCACTCTTGGTAAACTACAGCTCCCAGAATTCTTTGGGGGAAGCCAGGACTGCTGAAAGTGGTGCTGTAGCGCTTTATGGTGCGAATTATGGCCCATGTTGAGTGGAGCTGGCAGCCCCAAGGGCCTTGCTAAGGCAGCTGGGAGAAAATAATGTTACAATAATGATTTTATTATTTGTACCCCTCTCCCCCCCATCTGACTGGGTTGCCTCTTCTGGAAGCTGAAGCCACCTGAAGCCTTGGGCCGGCTGCCTAGGCCCGAGTGTGGTGGCCCTGGCCGGCTGAAGGCTCCCTGCGTTATTTGGCAGCATTTGGCTTCTGCGGTGCTGGGGAGGCCAAAGGTGCTGCAGGGAATTCGTCCCCCGAGCCAGAGGAGCGTTGGAGGGTTGTGTCCTATGGCCAAGCGGGACCCCCGCAGATCTTGAGGGCTGCCAGTAGCCAGGGCGATGCTTCCAAAAGTTGACCCTAAGCAACAAGATTCCTTCCCTGCAGAGCCTTCTCTGTGGTGGCCCCTAAATCCCTTCCCTGTGCAGAAGACACACCTCATGACCTAGGCTTTTGATACCCAAGGTGTATGTATTTATGACCCACCTTATTTTTGTGACTATGTTGTTATAAATTCATAGATTCATAGAATTGCATATTTGGAAGGGGGACCACAAGGGTCATCTATAATGGTTATTTTATTATGATTATTTTACTATTAGGCTGTCTGTCATCATGTTTTTAATAAGGTTTTCTGTAATGTGTTTTTAATGTTCTGGGTTCTTCTGATACAGGACAGTATATAAATTGAATAATAATAATAATAATAATAATAATAATAATAATACAGTGGTACCTCGGGTTAAGAACTTAATTCGCTTTGGAGGTCCATTCTTAACCTGAAACTCTTCTTCACCTGAGGTACCACTTTAGCTAATGGGGCCTCCCGCTGCCGCCACGCAATTTCTCTTCTCATCGTGAAGCAAAGCTCTTAACCTGAGGTAATATTTCTGGGTTAGCGGAGTCTGTAACCTGAAGCGTCTGTAACCCGAGGTACCACTGTAATAGTAATTATATTGTTGTTGTTGTTGTTACAGCCCTGTGCAATGTAGGAATATTTTGCCTACTTGGGGCTCTAACCTGTTCGGTAGAGTTTCATGCTCTACCGAAAGAGTTATCCCATTCGAATGAGTTATCCCATGTTTTTAATATTACGTAATAATGCTACAACCTGGGACAAACGAAACATCTAGTGACAAATATTTTCTTGCTTGATTTGCAGTGAGGAAACGGCGAGGGCTGTGATTCGATGGACTCGGCACGATGATTCTGCAGACAGCTTTTGCGAAGTGGACGGTATTTGCAGTTGTGGTTTAACATGTTTCTGTCCCACCTTCCTCCCAAGTTGGGATATTTCCTGGGGTTTATTTGAACTCCTGCGCTTAACGCAGCTGGAAGAATTTTATTTTAAAGAACCCAAATTCTTCTAGACTCGTGTCGCGTAAATAGGGACAGCAGCATTATTTGTTTGTTTGTTGCCTTGTTGCTGTTGACGTCGGCTTTTAAAAACCCTCGAATTAAACCCGGCTGGTGGAGGCAGCGGGACGTAAAAATTAAAAAGGAAGGTGTGTGGGGGAGAGAGAAAGAACAGGGCAAAGACGTAAATAGATCTCATCAGTATGCCATTCCCAGTCGTGTGGGGCAAACAGTAGCTGTTCTCAGGCAATCGTCGTGCAGCGGTGGAACTCACTGCCACAGGAGACAGTGATGGCTAGCAAGCTGGATGGCTTTAAAAGTGAATTAGGCAGATTCATGGAGGAGGAAAGGGCTATCAATGGCTGTTGTTGTTTAGTTGTTTAGTCGTGTCACAGGAGTTCCTGCTGTGCTCCAAAGGCTTGCGGATAGCCGCCTGAAGCCTGGAGAGCGAGAGGGGTCGGTGCACACCGATCCCTCACGCTCTCCAGGCTTCGCTTCCCTGGAGAGGCACTGCACAGTTTTCCCTCTCTGCGCGGCGTCCCTTCAGCGAAGCGGGAGGAGAAATGGAAGGGGCTCCGTTTCTCCTGCAGCTTCGCTGAAGGGGCACTGAGCAGAGAGGGAGAGAATTATTTCCCCCTGTTCTTCCCCTCCTATGGTCCAGTGCATCCCATAAAGCGAAAAAAACAGTATATATAAAAAAAGAGATTTGGGTGGCACTGTGGTCTTTAAACCACTGAGCCTCTTGGGCTTGCCGATCAGAAGGTCGGCAATTCGAATCCCCTCGACGGAGTGAGCTCCTGTTGCTCTGTCCCAGCTCCTGCCAGCCTAGCAGTTTGAAAACACACCAGTGCAAGGAGATAAATAGGTACCACTGTGGCAGGAAGGTAAATGGCATTTCCATGCGCTCTGGCACTCATCATGGTCCCCTGTGCGCCCAGTAGTGGTTTAGTCCTTCTGGCCACATAACCCGGATAACTGTCTGTGGACAAATGCTGGCTCCCTCGGCCTGAAAGCAAGATGAGTGCTGCAACCCCATAGTCACCTTTGACTGGACTTAACCGTCCTGAGGTCCTTTACCTTTAGTTTTACCTATGGTGTATCCGCAGCTTTACATGGATGCGGGTGGCACTGTGGGTTAAACCACAGAGCCTAGGACTTGCCGATCAGAAGGTTGACAGTTCGAATCCCCGCGACAGGGTGAGCTCCCGTTGCTCAGTCCCTGCTCCTGCCAACCTAGCAGTTCAAAAGCACGTCAAAGTGCAAGTAGATAAATAGGTACTGCTCCGGCGGGAAGGTAAACGGCGTTTCCGTGCGCTGCTCTGGTTCGCCAGAAGCGGCTTAGTCATGCCGGCAACATGACCTGGAAGCTGTACGCCAGCTCCCTCGGCCAATAATGCCAGATGAGTTACGCAACCTCAGAGTCGGTCACGACTGGACCTAATGGTCAGGGATCACTTTACCTTTATCCACAGCCTTACAGAGGTCAGTATCCTGTCCGTTTCTTGCAGACTGAAACGGTACAGCTCTGCAACGGACATATCGCATGAGTCTTCTTGCTTGAGCTCTCAGACCAGGCAATTTCAAAAGCAAGAAGGTTATTGGCTGGAGAACACATAGGAGCGAGGGAAGGAAGGAAATATGGGGACTGTTATTTACTTGCAGCTTCCCCCAAAGACAACATTTGATACAACCAACACAGTCCATAATCCTTGAAATGTTCCTAAAATGGAGTCTAAACCTTGGGCCAGTCACACTTCTCTGAAGTCTCTCAGCCCCACTCACCTCACAGAGTGTTTGTTGTGGGGGAGGAAGGGAAAGGAGATTGTTAGCCGCTTTGAGACTCCTTAAGGGGAGTGAAAGGCGGGATATCAAATCCACACTCTTCTTCTTCTTCTGTCTTTCTGATTAAAATATGGAAACGTCTTTTTTCTTAGATATCCAGTCTCCAGAAGCGGAGTACGTGGATTTGCTTCTCAATCCAGAACGTTACACTGGCTACAAAGGACCTGAAGCCTGGAAGATCTGGAACAGCATCTATGAAGAAAACTGTTTTAAGTAGGTTCCTTTTGAGTGGCTGGATTCTGAGATTTATTAGATTAAAAACACACACACATACATCCTTTTTATAGCCCATCATTTCCTGCCAAGGGGTTATTTGCTTGTTTATAAAATGCTTATCACCTGCCTCTCAAATTTGCTTTCTTAGATGACCTTTAACAAAAAAATTAAAATCCGTACGAGAAATAAAAGCAAAAAACAAACTAATCCTAAAGCAGCAGTGAAAGCAGCCAAATTGCCAAGAGCCTACAGCGCCCGAAGACCCATAAAACAGGGCCACAGCAATCCTGACATGCGCCCATAATTTTAAATGTTTCAGTAGGAAAATACAAAGAACTCGGTTTAAAAGCTTGAACAAATAGGCTTTGGGCACCAGTGTAAAATGCTGTGATCATGGCAGGCGATAGGTTAAATGGTTAAGGGGAGGGTGCCCCAACTCCCAGGGGGCCACAGCCAAAAAGACCCTGCTGTTTGCTGCTGTTTGCCTTTCTTCCATAGACGCAGGTGTTGAATTAAGATGTCGAATGACTATCTTGACAATTGGGCAAGATTCACAGTGGGGAGTAAGCCGACCTTTGCTAACCCGGCACCCGCCATATTTTTTTGGGCTACAACTCCCATCACCCCCAGCCAGCGCAGCAAAGGCTGCCCCAATAAGCAGACTCCTTGCAGGCACCTCGCTCGCAATAATAATAATAATAATAATAATAATAATAATAATAATAATATAGTATTTATACCCCACCCATCTGGCTGAGTTTCCCCAGCCACTCTGGGCGGCTCCCCATCAAATGTTAAAAACAGTACAGCATTAAATATTAAAAACTTCCCTAAACAGGGCTGCCTTCAGATGTCTTTTAAAGATAGGATAGCTGCTCAGTGGCGTAGCGTGGGGGGTGCAAGGGGGGCCGGCCGCACCGGGCGCAACATCTGGGGTTAGGGCAAATCCACGGGTTAGGGGGCACAAATCCACGGGTTAGGGGGCGCAAATTACTTGCCTTGCCCCGGGTGCTGACAACCCACGCTACTCCACTGTAGCTGCTTATTTCCTTCACATCTGAAGGGAGGGTGTTCCACAGGGTGGGCACCACTACCGAGAAGGCCCTCTGTCTGGTTCCCTGTAACCTCACTTCTCACAGTGAGGGAACCTCCAGAAGGCCCTCGGAGCTGGACCTCAGTGTCCGGGCAGAACAATGGGGGTGGAGACGCTCCTTCAGGTATACAGGACCGAGGCCGTTTAGGGCTCTCAAGGTCAGCACCAACACTTTGAATTGTGCTCGGAAACATACTGGGAGCCAATGCAGATCTCTCAGGACCGGTGTTATGTGGTCCCGGCGGCCACTCCCTGTCACAAGTCTAGCTGCCGCATTCTGGATTAATTGCAGTTTCTGGGTCACCTTCAAAGGTAGCCCCACATAGAGCGCATTGCAGTAGTCCAAAGCAAGGGCTTTGTAAGTCTGCGTTCTGAATTGCCTCTAGAAACGGACGAGATTCCTGTGAAGTTCTTTTTAAAGAATTGGCATAATGTGTTCCCTAACACATGATGGAAGGAATGTATCTCAGCTGTGAAATATTGGAATTGCGTACAGATTACTTTTGCCTTCAGAGCTTAAGCCAAGGGTAGCCTAGGACGGGGCCTTTTCGGTGGTGGGACCCTGTTGGTGGAAAGCCACCCAAGCAGAGATGTACCTTTAGCAGGCTCTCTTTGGGCTTGTAGGCAACAGTCAGCATGATTTTATTTCTCTGGCCTTTTTAGCAGAATGTTTGCTCTTTCCCACAGTCTGTTTTAGTGATGGCTTTTTATTAGAGATCGTTTCTTTTCTTTCCCCCCAAATAATATTTATTATTTTCAGTAGATAAACATAGTTTTAAAAAAAGATTAACAATAATAAAAACAACCAAAGAATAAAAGAGAAAGAGAAAAAAGAAAAAAGATACATACAGCATATTACCACTTAATTAATTAAAATGAAGTACCATCCATCTTCATAAACATAGTATTTGACTTCCTCGAATCTCTTCCATCCGAATTTCTTAGTAATTATATGTAGCAGTTTCCAATATCAGTGTTTCAAAAGACCATATCACAGTCCTAATCATATTACATAACTTTCCTTACCATACATTTTTTTATTTATAAATTTAATTCCAGTTTAATCCTAGGCCTAATTGTTTCTTTCAAGTGGTTACATATCTTTAATATTACAATATTTATTCAAATAGTCTTTAAACTTATTCTAGTCTTCTTTGTGTTCCTCTTCTTTCTGGTCGCGGATTCTCCCGGTGAGATCAGCCAGCTCCATAAACTCCATCATCTTCATTATTAGAGATCATTTCGGGGGGGGGGAATGTATGTCACCTGGAAATCTGATGGAATGGTGGGCTACAAATGTCTTTTAAAAAATTAAAGCACCCTTTTGATTGATTGATTGATTTTTTAAATACTTCTTTGTCTCCTAGACCTCAGTCCGTAAAAAGGCCTTTAAATCCCTTGGCTTCTGGAAGAGGTGAGTTCATATTTTGCTTTACACTGCCTGCTTGATGGTGCTGTAAAATCAGTTTTTATAGAAATACATTTTTTTTAAAAAATTAAAAATTGGGGAAAGCAGCTGATACAAATGAGAGAATGGTTAAAGAGCCTGAAGATTTTGCCAGGTGCGCAGAAAGATAGCGAGGAATGCGGTTTGGAATTAGCCGCAGATTTCGGAATCCCCAGGTTTTCAATTTTCATTGAACCAAAAAGTAAGGTTTCTAGTCCCTGTGGATGCAAATCTGGACTTGAAAAGTATGCTGGCGATGACTGTAGTGGCTGTATAAGATTTCCCATTATGGTAGGATACAGTCAATAAGACAGGAAATGCAAATTTGTATAATAATGCAGGACTGGGATGCAGAGTTTTAATACCTTATAATGCAGAATACACTGAGTCCTCGTCTTAGGTGGTCAGCCAAATAATCTAGACATGCAGGGGGAAGTTGTCACTCCTTTTTGAAAGTGTAGTGTGAGTGATAACATTATCTTTTTCTTAAATTTGCAGCTGCAGGAGAAAATGAAGGTGAGTCTCTCTCCAGCTGGGGCCCAGAAGGACAAATTTCACGGAGGACAGAAAGCCCCTAGTCCTGCTGTCAATTAATTCCACATTCCAGGACAGTACAGCATTGACCTCAACATTTTTGCATTTCATTTCATTTGACACACTTTATAAGAATCTGGTCCAATACAAAAAAGTCATGATAGAAACATAACTTCGAAATAAACAACTTATATCAAGTAAAGTAATATTCAATAATCCATTAGAATACAATAAAAAGGTAAAGGGACCCCTGACCGTTAAGTCCAGTCGCGGACAACTCTGGGGTTGCGGCGCTCATCTCGCTTTACAGGCTGAGGGAGCCGGCGTTTGTCTGCAGACAGCTTTCCGGGTCATGTGGCCAGCATGACTAAGCCGCTTCTGGTGAAACCAGAGCAGCGCACGGAAACGCCGTTTACCTTCCCGCCTGAGTGGTTCCTATTTATCTATTTGCGCTGGTGTGCTTTCGAACTGCTAGGTGGGCAGGAGCAGGGACTGAGCAAGGGGAACTCACTCCGTTGCAGGGATTCGAACCGCCAACCTTCCGATCTGCAAGCCCAAGGCTCAGTGGTTTAGACCACAGCGCCACCCTAGAATACAGTAGTGCACAATATAATCAGCTCTCAAAATATCAGCAAAATCAAACAGAAATTCACTCTAATAAACTATTACTAAGCCACAACCAATAATAATACCTTCAAGTCACAATGCATAAAATACCACAATATATACAAAACCATGTAAAAGGATCAAATTGAGAAACAAAGAAGCACAACGTATAATTTTTTTTAAAAAAAATAAAACCTCTGAACTCTCCTCTCTTCCCAGCTGTTCTTAAAGTCTTGATCTGGGAGAGGCTGTGGCTCAGGTGGATTTGACTGAGGGTTTTGGAGATGATGTTCTCTTCCCCTTCTTTGCATTTTATAATATATAACATGGATAGGCGAACTAAGGCCCGGGGGCCGGATTCGGCCTAATTGCCTTCTAAATCCAGCCCCTGTATGGTTTGGGAACCAATGTGTTTTTACATGAGTAGAATGTGTCCTTTTATTTAAAATGCATCTCTGGGTTATTTGTGGGGCATAGGAATTCGTTCATTTCCCCCCTTTTCAAAATATAGTCCAGCCCCCAACCAGGTCTGAGGGACAGCAAAAAAGTTTGCTGACCCCTGATATATAATGTCTGTGGCAGCAACTCTGTTCTGAAGCCTCCTAGGCCTGGAGAGCGAGAGGCGAGGCAGGTGGAAAAAGCCATCGCTTGACAGCCAGCACAAAGCCTCTCTCCCCGGCTCCCATGACCACTGGCCATGCCAGCTGCGGCCGATGGCAGTTGGACGCCAGCAGCATCTAGAAGCACCAGGGAAGTTGGAAGTCAGGTTCATAATCTGGGGCCAAGGTCCCCTTTCGGTCTGAATCCTGGCAGGGCTGTTGCGTTTAGCCCAGCCTTTTCCATCCTGGAGCTGCACTTGCTGTGGCTGATGGGACTTGTAGTTAATAATAATAATAATAATAATAATAATAATAATAATATATTATTTGTACCCTGCCCATCTGGCCGGGCCTCCCCAGCCACTCTGGGCGGCTTCCAACAAAAGATTAAAATACAGTAGTCCATCAAACATTAAAAGCTTCCCTAAACAGGGCTGCCTTCAGATGTCTTCTAAAAGTCTGGTAGTTGTTCTCTTTGAGATCTGGTGGGAGGGTGTTCCAAAGGGCGGGTGCCACCACTGAGAAGGCCCTCTGTCTGGTTCCCTGTAACTTGGCTTCTCGCAATGAGGGAACCGCCAGAAGGCCCTCAGCGCTGGACCTCAGTGTCTGGGCTGAACGATGGGGGCGCAGACGCTCCTTCAGGTATACTGGACCTTTGAGGCCGTTTAGGGCTTTAAAGGTCACCACCAACACTTTGAATTGCACTTGGAAACGTACTGGGAGCCAGTGTAAAATGTCTGGAAGAGGCAGGAGGTTGACGAAGGCCAATTACAACCTTTGCTTTGCATGCAACAAAAGTGATTTTTTAAAAAAACATTCACCTTTCTCTCATGGAAGAATCCTCCTGACTGTTGTCTTGTTTCTGTATTTCCAGGGAACATGTTTTACAGCTGGCTGCAAGGTACCCACCTTTTCTTGTTTGCTTCGCTCTCGATAACCAAGGCAATATCATATTATTTATTACAACATTGTTATTAGTAGTATTTGCATTATTTTAACATATTACCTTCCCTTCTTCCAAATTGCAGATTGCATGAGTTTAAAACACAGTTTAGAAACCTATGCTGCGTTTATTCCATCGCCTAATTTCTATACTCTCAGCTGCAGGTGTGCCCCTTTGTTTCTTTTTCAATGTCTCCGAATATTTCTTGCAGGTGTCTGTGTGGAGAAGAGGGCTTTCTACAGGCTCATTTCGGGCCTCCATGCCAGCATCAACATCCATCTCAGCGCCAGGTACCTCTTGGAAGGTACTGCGTTCTAATTCCTTTGGGGAGGCTATTGTTTTCTTGCTTGTTTTGCTGCTACTTCTTTTGTGTGCAGGAGAGTCCTGCAGCCAAACTGGAAGCTGCGCTGGACGTCCGGCTTCCAAAAATCGTTCGAAAACTGGAACACTCACTTCCGGGTTTCGATCGTTCAGGAGCCAAGGCGTTCGGCTCCCAAGGTACGACTGTACAGTGGTACCTCGGAAGTCGAACGGAATCCGTTCCGGAAGTCCGTTCAACTTCCAAAATGTTCAGAAACCAAGGTGCGGCTTTCGATTGGCTGCGGGAAGCTCCTGCAGCCAATCGGAAGCCGCGTCGGATATTCGGGTTTCAAAGAATGTTCGCAAACCAGAACACTCACTTCTGGGTTTGCAGCATTCGGGAGCCAAAACGTTCGACTCACAAGACCTTCGCGAACCAAGCTATGACTGTATATAAATTTAACTAATAATAATAATAATAATAATAATAGAGTCATATCTCGGGTTTTCAGGTTGCGTTTTTTCGGGTTGCGGACTGCCGAAACCCAGAAATACTGGAACGGGTTACTTCCGGGTCTCGGCAGTTGCGCATGCGCAGAAGCGCTAAATCACACTTTGCGCATGTGCAGAAGCGCCGAATCGCATGACGCGGGTTGCGAACGTGCATCCCGCACGGATCATGTTCGCAACCCGAGCGTCCACTTTACAGTGGTACCTCGGTTTAAGAACAGTCCTGTTTGAGAGCAAGTCGGTTTACAAACTCTGCAAAACCGGAAGTAGTGTCCCGGTTTGTGAACTTAACTTCGGTCTAAGAATGGAGTCTGAACGGTGGAAGGGCACTGGCAGTGGGAGGCCTCATTAGGGAAAGCGCGCCTCATTTAAGAATGGTTTCAGTTTAAGAAAGGATTTCCGGAACGGATTAAGTTTGTAAACCGAGGTACCACTGTAATAATAATAATAATAATAATAATAATAATAATAATAATACTAATAATAATTTTATTTATACCCCGCCCTCCCCAGCCAGAGCCGGGCTCAGGGTGGCTATCACCAGTAAAATTACAGTAAAAACATAATGGGGGTGGGGGGATAATGTAAAGTACAGGTTAAAATGCAATTTAAATGCAGCCTCATTTTAAAAGTAGCCCATAGATCTGAACCCTAAGGGGAGGGAATGTTCCACATACTTCCAAGAAGACTGAGAGTCCTTTGACGCGTTTCCTTTTTCCTTCCCCCAAGACACGTGGGCAGCTGAGCGTTGGGGCCACAACATCACGGAGTTCCAGCAGCGCTTTGATGAGGTCCTGACTCAGGGCGAGGGTCCCAGGCGGCTCAAGAACCTCTACTTCCTCTACCTGATCGAGCTGCGGGCCCTCTCCAAAGCCCTCCCTTACTTCCAGCGCCCCGATTTCCAGCTGTTCACGGGGGCCGAAAGCCAGGATGAAGAAACCAAGAGCCGCCTTTTGGAAATCCTGCATTTAACCAAGCAAGTGCCTTTGGCTTGAGGTCTCGTGGCTGGGAGGGGTTGGGGGGGAGGTGGCAGCAAGCTATTTTGCTTGCTTTTTTCATAATAATTTTGATTAGTTTTCAATTACAGTCCAATAATAGCCTCATTATAAACGTATAGGTAAAGGGACCCCTGACCATTAGGTCCAGTCATGACCAACTCTGGGGTTGCGGCGCTCATCTCGCTTTATTGGCCGAGGGAGCCGGTGTACAGCTTCCGGGTCATGTGGCCAGCATGACTAAGCCGCTTCTGGCAAACCAGAGCAGCGCACAGAAACGCCGTTTACCTTCCTATTTATTTAATTTGGGGTGACCCAATGCAAAAATCCTGAGAATCTATGTGGATCCGTGCTTTGTAACCACATTTTTGCGCCATTGCAGCCCCACAAAACAGTGGATGCATGGGGTTTTTTTGGTGCAGGCTGTAGCCATGGACATGCTATGTGATCTGATGGTGAATTTGGGGTGACCCAATGCAAAAATCCTGAGGATCCATGGGCTTTTACCTCCCCGGTCCTAGGGTGCCTCCGCTAGCGTCCCTTATCTCTCTTCCGATCCCACCGATCAGCTGCTTCCTTTCAACACCCTCTTCCCTCTTGTTTGCCTTAGTCTTTTCCTTAGCTGGAGCAGTGTTTTGCTCCTCCTTTTCTTCTAATTTCTCTCCTTATTGCTTTAGTCTTCCTGCTTCCGCCCTTTGCAAGTTTGCTGTCTTTACCTCCCCCCTCCCAGGCAGCCTCCTTTATCTCTAAAAAGGTAAAGGTAAAGGTACCCCTGCCCGTACGGGCCAGTCTTGACAGACTCTAGGGTTGTGCGCCCATCTCACTTAAGAGGCCAGGGGCCAGCGCTGTCCGGAGACACTTCCGGGTCACGTGGCCAGCGTGACAAAGCTGCATCTGGCGAGCCAGAGCCGCACAGAGAAACGCCGTTTACCTTCCCGCCGGAGCGGTCCCTATTTATCTACTTGCACCCGGGGTTGCTTTCGAACTGCTAGGTTGGCAGGCGCTGGGACCGAGCAACGGGAGCGCACCCCGCCGCGGGGATTCGAACCGCCGACCTTTCGATCGGCAAGCCCTAGGCGCTGAGGCTTTTACCCACAGTGCCACCCGCGTCCCTTTATCTCCCTCCTGATCTTTATCTCCCTCCTGATCTTTATCTCCCTTTATCTCTAGCGTCCCTTATCTCCTGATCGCTTGCCAATCAGCGGCTTTGTTTCAACACCCCCTTCCCTCTTTCAAAAAAAAGAAAGCATGACCTGCTTTTCGCCCCTGGGCAATTCAGCTCCAGGGACCACGCACTGGCTCCATAAGACGCACAGACATTTCCCCTTACTTTTTAGGAAGAAAAAAGTGCGTCTTATGGAGCAAAAAATACGGTGCCTGGATGTAGTGATAGATTTGAGGCTGGTGAGGACATTGCCATCTGTCTCATATGCGATGGGGCTTCCCCTCCCTCTGCTGCCCAATCTGTTCCAGAGGGACTCCCAATCCTCAAGAGCAGATTTTTTGGGGGGAGGGGGGTTGGTGGATGGGGGCTGCAGGGGGAGGGAGAACAGGCTAGTAGGGGCTGACATGGTAGAAGTTAATAAAATTATACACAACCTGGAGAAAGCGGACGGAGAAGTTTTTCTCCTCCTAACACTAGAACTGAACCAGAATGTTGGAAGATTCAGGACAGAGGAAATAATAATAATAATAATAATAATAATAATAATAATAATAATAATAA
>JAXCMG010000059.1:3914289-3981546 GCA_034642415.1 Podarcis siculus
AATAATAATAATAATAATAATAATAATAATAATAATAATAATAATAATAATTTTTATTTATACCCCGCCCTCCCCAGCCAGAGCCGGGCTCAGGGCGGCTAACACCAATAAAATCACAGTAAATACATAATAAAGGGAAAAAAGAAAAGAAAAAAACCCAATTTAAAATACAGGTTAAAATGCAGTTTAAAATGCAGCCTCATTTTAAAAGTAGCTCATAGATCAAGACCATAAGGGGAGGGAAACATAAGGGTCAGACTGAGTCCAAACCAAAGGCCAGGCGGAACAGCTCAGTCTTGCAGGCCCTGCGGAAAGATGTCACGTCCCGCAGGGCCCTGGTCTCTTGTGACAGAGCGTTCCACCAAGTCGGAGCCAGTACTGAAAAGGCCCTGGCCCTAGTTGAGACCAATCTAACCACCTTACGACTTGGGACCTCCAAAATGGTGTCATTTGTGGACCTTAAGGTCCTCCGCGGGGCATACCAGGAGAGGCGGTCCCGTAGGTACAAGGGTCCTAGGGCTTTAAAGGTGAAAAACAGCACCTTAAACCTGACCCTGTACTCCACCGGGAGCCAGTGCAGTTGGTAAAGCACTGGGTGAATGTGAAAGCAAAATCCTTCACGCAGTGCTGAGTTCAACTGTGGAACTCCCTCCCACTGGAAGCAGTGATGGCCACGAACTTGGATGGCTTTAAAAGAGGATTGGGCAAATTCCAGAGCAGGGAGCTATTGATGACTTCTAGCCAGGATGGCTCTGTTCTGTCTCCCGGTTGAAGGCAGCAATGCTTCTCAACACCAGTTGCTGGAAACCCCATTAGGGGTGAGATGCTCTTGAGTTCGAATCCTGATTCCTAGCTTCCTACAAGTATCTGCCTGGCCCCTGTGAGAAGAGGATATTGGACTAGAGGGTCCATTGGCCTGATCCTGCAGGCTCCTTTTATGTTTTTAAGCAACTAAACAGCACAGCAAACAGATAGGCTAACTTGCAGTTTTTTAATGACTCCAAAGGTATTGATTTTATGTTTAGGGGTTCTCTCATTTTGCTGCTCATATTGAAATACTGCCCCTCAATGAGGCCAAACTTTGATTCACAAAATGTTTAGGGGTATGCGTACCCCTGCATCCCCCCCGAAAAAAGCACTGGTTTTTTGTAAATGCCATGCCAACGAAGGACTCCAATTATAAACAATATTTCATTTCCTCTTTAGATCGTTCCCTTTGCACTTCAACGAAAATTCACTCTTTGCTGGGAGCCAAAAAGAAGCGGCTAAATTGAAGGTAGGATTCTGTCTCTGGTGGCAAACACACACTTTTTTTGGGGGGGGGGGCAGAATTTAGTGTCTCTCTGCTGCAATTATAGCAATGATCGTTATGTGAAGCTCGGGGGGGGGCGGAATGGCTTCCTCCCCCATCATTTTCTGGATCTTCATATGTATAGGAGGTGAAGTCTTCTACTCTGACTGCAGAAACTAGTGTGATGTTATTGTAAGGTTACCAGATTTTTTTCAAAGAAGCCGGGGACACTTTTTTTTTTTGAAAAGAGAAAAAAACATTTATTTTTTAAAAGTTGTTTGTTTGTTTTTTAAATAAGAAGTAATATCTTCTCTTCTGTGGTCTCTTCTATTGCGCTGCCTTCCTCTGGGTCCCAGCCTGCTCTCTTGGAGCGCTAGCCGCCGTGGAGTAGTCTTGGATCGGGCCTGGGCTCAGCCCCGTGTCCTTGCCCTCCCAGTGCTCTCCTACCTCTCCCCTCTTTTTTTCTCCTTCCTCTTTCTCTCTCTCCTCCTCCTCCTCCTCTCCTCCTTCTCCCTGCATTAGCTCCAGGGTTTTCCTGGCCCTGGAGCACCACTGGGCAGTTGGACCGGTGGCCAGGCGCTCTTGCTCCCGGTTCAATTTGGGTCGCGGGGGGGTGGGTGTCAGCATTTCCCCCAGTTGACACGCCGGGTGTCCCCAGTTCCCCCTTGAAACTGGCGGCAGCAGCGGCCGTGGCAGCAGCCCGGAGCCAGCCTGGTAGCACAGTTGGCTCTGGCTGGCTTCAGGAGCTGCTCGCTGCCGTGGCGCCCGCCATTTTGCCTTGCTGGAAGTCCAATAATAAGAATAATAATAATAGGAGCTGGTCCCGGGGGGTGGGGTTACCGTGTGGCGTGGTCCGTGTCCGGTCCGAGGCTGTATCTGGGTCCAAGGCAGGGAGTCGGGTGAGGTCAGGAACTCTGACAGAAGAGTAGGACAGGGTGCAGGCAGGAACTGGCTACCAACAATGTTGCTCCCGCAACTTGGGACTGGGGCTGGCTGGCTTTTATCTGCCCCAAGGCATAGGGCGGCCCCGATCGTCTGGTGACTCACCTCTCCTGGCCTGGAGGCGAGCACTCCTCCTGCGGGAACTAAGTTCCCTCCGCCTCTCTGCCCTGAGCCTCTGCAGCTCAGGAGAGGCTGGAGGGTTACCGGACCCAGAGGCAACCTCAGCTTCCCCTGACGGGGCTGAGAGTGGAGCACCTGCAGGCAATGGGTCCTCCATCACCTCAGGAGCCAGAGCAGACTCAGCTGGTGCCTGCACCTGAGGATCCAGCACAGGTGAGGACCCTTCAGGCTCAGGCCCCAGCCCCGGCTCAGCTGGTTCTGGAGGCGAGGAATCCTGTGCAGGCTGGGATTCCTCAGGTTCAGCCTCTGAATCAGATTCCCAGGCCATCACATAATAATTCATTATTTATATCCCGCCCATCTGGTGTGTCTTGTGCCGTTGAACCAATCATGCAACATTCATTCCCTACTAATAAATCTACAACACTTAAAATATAAATCCGGGGATATTAAATGAAGTCCGGGGACAGATTTGTAAATCCGGGGACGTCTGGTACCCATATGTTGCCCATCGGCACCTGGGGGCGGCAGGGAGCCGTCGTTGACAAAATGTTCCATGTCTAACTTCTGTGAGGGAAGTGTAGCTGTCAGTTTGGCTGGGAGGAAAACTGCCCAGAGGCCGCATAGGAGCAGGAGCTGTGTGGGATGGGTAGAGGTCTGGAAATTCCAAAAGGTGTGGACTTCAAGGGGCAGGTAGTCTAGAGCAGGGATGGGCAGCCTGCAGCCCAGGGGTGTCAAGGCAGAGGGAAAGATGGGAGAAAGGGGATGGCAGAGAGACAAAGATTTTCAGCGCCATTCTCACTCCACTCCTCTCAAGTGGCCCCCGATGGACTGCTCCAAAGGAATGTGGCCTTTGACGGAAAATAAGGCCCCCACACCAGGTCTAGAGGCAGGTTAGTCAAAGGAAAAGGGGGTGAGGTAAGCAAGTGAGGTGCCTAAAATTTAAAGAGAAAAGATAATTCTCTCCGACCTGGTTTGTAAAATCATCAGTAGCTTGGAATGGCAAGTCCTAAAGGATCAGAGAAGTGGGCTTATACGTGTTGAATTCCCGCACGTTTATACAAACCAAATGTAACTGAGGGACTCCAAAATGGATTCTGCATATGGCAGGGTTTTTAATCGTCAGCATGGATTTTTGTGTGTGAAATCACTTAAGATATTTCATGGGAAGTGATTCGTGAAAGGAATTATTTAATCAGTTAAGAAAAACTAAACATCCCAACCTGGAGTTTCTTAGCAATCAGGTGAAAGACAAACCAGTGGACTGCTTTCTAATGACATTTTTTCCTCTCTTTCCCTCCTTGCCAAACCAGGAAGAATTTAGACTCCATTTTAGGAACATTTCAAGGATTATGGACTGTGTTGGTTGCATTAAATGTCGTCTTTGGGGAAAGCTGCAGGTAAGTAACAGTCCCCATCTTTCCTTCCTTCCCTCACTCCTCACAAAGATTTTTCATTCCTTTGCATATTTACTGCAGGCTAATGCACACAGGAGGGACGCGGGTGGCGCTGTGGGTTAAACCACAGAGCCTAGGACTTGCCGATCAGAAGGTCGGCGGTTCGAATCCCTGTGATGGGGTGAGCTCCTGTTGCTCAGTCCCTGCTCCTGCCTACCTAGCAGTTCGAAAGCACGTCAAAGTGCAAGTAGATAAATAGGTACCGCTCCAGTAGGAAGGTAAACGGTGTTTCCGTGCGCTGCTCTGGTTCGCCAGAAGCGGCTTAGTCATGCTGGCCACATGACCCGGAAGCTGTATGCCGGCTCCCTTGGCCAATAAAGCGAGATGAGCGTGCAACCCCAGAGTCGTCCGCGACTGGACCTAATGGTCAGGGGCCCCTTGACCTTTAATGCACACAGGTATAGTCTGCTAAGAACTTAAAAGTTTTGTTGTTGATCATCGCAAGCCACTCTGGGAACCTGTTTTGGCTGAAGGGCAAATACTTCAGTTTTTAATATTTAAAATAAGCCTTCACTATCCTGGTGCTGTCCAGATGTTGTTTGACTATCACAGAATTATAGAATTATGGAATTGAAAGGGACCTTGAGAGTCATCTAGCTGAGGCATAGGCAAACTCTGGCCCTCCAGATGTTTGGACTACAATTCCCATCATCCTTGACCTCTGTTCCTGTTAGCTAGGGATGATGGGAACTGTAGTCCCAAACATCTGGAGGGCCGGAGTTTGCCTATGCCTGAATTCTAGTTCAACCCCTTGCAATGCAGGAATCTCAGCTAAAGCATCCATGACAGATGTCCATCCAACCTCTTCTTAAAAACCTCTAAGGAAGGAGAATCTTATCACCTCCCGAAGGAGACCATTCCACTGTCAAACAGCTCTTACTGTCAGAATTTCACCCCTGATGTATAGTTGAAATCTCATTTCTTGTAACTTGAATCCATTGGGCTCAGGTGCTCTCTTCAAGAGCAGGAGAATACAAATCCTGTAATTCCTGACCCTTTAGCCATGCTTGCTAGGGATAATGGGAGTTTAAGGTTCTAGCCAGGGGTGGAGATCCTCAAGGCTAGGGACTGAATGTGGCCCGTCCAAGCCCCTATCTGGCCCTTGGAATTCTCCCCAGGCCACACCCCTTCATTGGCAGTGGACAGGTAGACGTAACCCAATTCTTGTTCCCCTTGTGTACAGACTCAGGGCTTGGGAACAGCTCTGAAGATCCTGTTTTCTGAAAGCCTGATAGAAAACATGCCGGAGAAAGGACCCTCGCCCAAATTCCATCTAACGAGGCAGGAAATTGTGTCCCTCTTCAACGCCTTTGGAAGGTGAGTGTGAGGTTTCGTGTGTCTGGAAACCTGCAGCTTCAACATAGTTTTGCACATGCAAAAACCGGAGACCCCAATTTGCTTGGAATTTTATGCAAGGTTGTACGTGGGAACTTGTATCCGCTCAGGCTGTGTATTCATCCCTTGGATGGGCTCTGCCTGCGCTCTTTCAGGCATATTACCGTACTTTTCCGTTTATAAGACGCCCCCTATTTTGGGGGACTCAAAATTAAGAAAATGGGGGGAGACTGCCCAGAGTTGTTGAGATTTTTTGGGGAGGGTGCCAAAAAACGCTCACGCGATGCAGAAGCCTCCAATCATATTTTCGCTCGCCGCCTCGTCTTATACACGGAAAAGTATGGTAATCTGCAAACATAGGACTAGAAACATGCTTGTTTTTTTCAAAAAAGCCATCGATCAACGGCCCAATTGCCATAGCAGCCACCAATCACCTGCACTAACGCCAGTGACAATCTACTGCTCGCGGCAGGAAGCAATCCACCGTCCCCGCCCCCCCGCACTACACGTGTATAAGATGACCCCAATTTTTTAACATTACTGTAACGTAAAAAAAAAACCCCTCATCTTACACACGGAAAAGTATGGTAATCTGCAAACATAGGACTAGAAACATGCTCATTTATTTTCAAAAAAGAAAAGCAAGCTGCGGTGCTCAGGGAGCCGAGTTCATTCTGGGGTTGGTTTTTTTTTGTGCCTCTGTGGAACTGCAGGGTGCAGACGACTCTGCCTTTGGCTGTGTTTCGAGTCCAAAAGCTACCGTATTTTTCACCCTATAGGACGCACTTTTTCCCCTCCAAAAATGAAGGGGAAATGTGTGTGTGTCCTATGGGGCGAATGCAGGCTTTCGCTAAAGCCTGGAGAGCGAGAGGGGCTGGTGCACACCGACCCCTCTCGCTCTCCAGGCTTCAGGAAGATGTCCGCGAGCCGTGGGAGAGCTGCGCAAAGTCGTGCAGCCCTCCCACGGCTTTTGGAGAGCTGCCTGCACCCCGAAGCCTGGGGGCGCGCTGAGCTCAGCGCCCCCCAGGCTTCGGGCAGCTCTCCCACGGCTTGTGGAGAGTTGCCTGTTCTGGGGGCTGGGGTCGGGGGAAGCTCGGGCTTCCCCAGCCCCGCGCCTGGGTGGGGTGGGGTGAATTTTTTTTCTTTATTCCCCCCCCCAAAAAAACACCTAGGTGCGGCCTATGGGCCGGTGCGCCCTATGTGCCGAAAAATACGGTACCTAAGATCACGCTCTTTCCCTCTTGTGTCTCCCAATTCAGGATTTCAACAAGTATTAAGGAACTGGAAAACTTCAGGAACCTGCTGAGACCTCTCCACTGAAGCTGTTTCCTGATAAAGACTAGCACTCCTGTTCTCCGCTGATGGTTGCTGCATCGTGGCCAGGCTAGCCCCCCAACCCCACCCCAATCTTGGCAAGAAGGGGGAGCGTGGGATTGTAAACCAGCAACCTTGCTTCCCCAGCTTGCGAGTTTTATACTGGCCGCAACTCCCGATGCAAGACTTAAATCTTCCAGGGCTTCCTGGTCCTGTCGTCTTTGTGATCTGCCATGCAGCGTCTTACGTGACCGAATCTCTCTCAGTGGTGGAAGGCAAAACTCACCTCGGTTAAGTAATCCTCAGCCTGCAGTTTTCATTTAAGGATCTATGAAGTGCCTTTCTGGATCAGGCCCAAGCCCGGAGGTTCTTTGCAAGGATCCTGGTACGGTGCCGCCTCTGTTTTAGGGGGTGCAATGGAGATACCGCTTCTGGAAAAAACCCTGCTTTTGAACCATTTCGTTTTAATTAAATGAGAGAGCCGGCAGCTGCTCTTTAAAAAGAACCCCCCTCCAAATAAATGCAGTTAAACTCAAACACAAGTTAGCTCTAAAGCAGTGGGTAGCACTCCTCTTTGGGAGTTTTGGACTAGAATTCCCACCCAGTGGCGTATCATGGAAAGGGTGGTGGTCCACAGGGGGGGTTGCCCTGGGAGCAAAATTTCAGCACTCGGTTCCATCACCGGGCTCCATTGAAAATGGCTTGTCCATACAAACCAGGAACTGGTGACGCACACTGTTAGGAAGCTGAACGCGCATGCGTATTCCGTCCATTTCCCTGCCTCTGCGCAGCCCCGGCACCGGCAACCCACGCTAGGCCACTGCTCCCACCATCCTACCTAACCATTGACCGCACTGCCAGGAACTGGGAGTCGAAAACAGCCATGAGGGGGCACCATGTTAACCATACCTTGCTCTACTGTGCTGTATGGCACAGTCCTCATACAAAGCACACTCCCCAGGGAGATATCTCCATCTGAGCACACCTGGATACAGGCCAGATCTGGGCTAGGCAGACATTTGCTCTGCTGCCCCAGGGAGCTTCAGGTCGGTCAAAGATATACTCCCATATTCTTTTTGGAAATCCTTACAAGAGCTCTGTAGTGTACCCCGGTAACAGGCCTGTGCTTCAGGCAAACTGATAATCCGCAGTTGCAGACTGCCCTTAGAGCACAGTGTAAAAGTAAAGGGACCCCTGACCATTAGGTCCAGTCGTGGCCGACTCTGGGGTTGCGGCGCTCATCTCGCTTTATTGGCCGAGGGAGCCGGCGTACAGCTTCCAGGTCATGTGGCCAGCATGACTAAGCCGCTTCTGGCAAACCAGAGCAGTGCACGGAAAAACCATTTACCTTCCTGCCGGAGTGGTACCTATTTATCTACTTGCACTTGGATGTGCTTTCGAACTGCTAGGTTGGCAGGAGCAGGGACCGAGCAACAGGAGCTCACCCCGTCATGGGGATTCGAACCGCCAACCTTCTGATCGGCAAGCCCTAGGCTCTGTGGTTTAACCCACAGCGCCACCCGCGTCCCTAGCTGCTATTAAAAGGCAAAATTACGATGGATGTGACTTGACTTCTTTTTCTAAGGAAAGGGTGACCTCCATCCATCTTCATGGAGATTAGAGAAACATTCTCCTCCTCTTGTAACTCCTGGGGACCCAAGGAAGCTGAAAGTTGGAAGAGTTAGGGTAGATAAAAGAAAGTGACTCTTTGCACAGCGCATAGTTTAGACTAGGGAACTTGTTTGCATAGGAAGAAGCAATGACCACCAGCCTATAGGGCTTTAAATGAGGATTACCGTATGTTCCGGCATACAAGATAATAATAATTATTATTATTTCTACCCCGCCCATCTGGCTGGGCTTCCCCAGCCACTCTGGGTGGCTTC
Organism: Podarcis siculus; assembly: GCA_034642415.1. Lineage (NCBI taxonomy): Eukaryota > Metazoa > Chordata > Lepidosauria > Squamata > Lacertidae > Podarcis > Podarcis siculus. Next base: position 3,922,635 of record JAXCMG010000059.1, read on the forward strand.
CAAAAAAATATTAAAATACTGTAATACATCAAACATTAAAAGCTTCCCTAAACAGGGCTGCCTTCAGATGTCTTCTAAAAGTCTGGTAGTTGTTCTCTTTGACATCTGGTGGGAGGGTGTTCCACGGGGCAGGTGCCACTACCAAGAAGGCCCTCTGCCTGGTTCCCTGTAACTTGGCTTCTCACAGCGAGGGAACCGCCAGAAGGCCCTCAGTGCTGGACATCAGTGTACGGGTAGAACGATGGGGGTGGAGACGCTCCTTCAGATATACTGGATGAATTTTTATTCCTGGAAAATCACCCCAAAAGTCGGGGGTCGTCTTATACGCCGGGTATACACGTTGGGAAGGAGGAGGGGGAGCCTGTGAGCAGAGGCGCCCCTTCTGCCATTGCTCCTCCTCCCTCCCCACAGAAGGGGACGCGGAAAGACCTTCTGAGCGCGGCGCTCACCCGGCCGCCTGCCAAACGTCTCGCCTCGGGCTGCTGCTGATGTGACGGCAGAGGGGTGTGTGCTCTGTCCCTGGCGGCGCTCAAACTCTAAACTCTAAAATTGAACAGCAAAAGTGGAGGGTCGTCTTATACGCCCACTCGCCTAATACGCCGGAATCTACGGTAGGCAAGTTTATGGAGGAGAAGGCTAGCAATGGCTACTATCCAACCAACAAAGACTTCCCCTTCGGGTATCTGGTTGGCCACTGCGAGAACTTGATGGCCTGATCCAGGAAGGTGGTTCTTAGTATTTTTGGTCCGAGCACTGAACCTGAGCTGTCAAAGTGCCCTATTGGTTTCCTCCGTTCAACCCTTTTCTCTCTGCTTAATATTACCTCATTTGACAAAACGCTTCGCACTCTGGAACTGCTGCGCTGGTCTCAGGAAAAAGAGAGATGCTCCCGAATGATTTTTTACTGTGAATATTAGCAGAGAAGGGCAACACCCCCCCCCCAATTTTTCTCCACTTCTCCCGAGAAAGCAGAAAGGAATTCCGAGCAATGATTTGTGCAAATGTACTTGACGTGCTGTGACCTGCAGGGGGAAGTCATGTGGAAAGGGCTCAGGTTTGTAAAAAACAAACAAATGTGCATAAATACAGAAGTGGGACTTACAGACCTGAAACAGAACACTCTTGCTCTTTCATTTTATTCTCCTGAACTTGCGTTGCAAAGGGGTGGACTTTGGGTTCCTCTGAACTCTACAGTTCTATGATTGCGAAGGGCTGGCTGGGTGAGCAAAATGATGTTCCTACACTGGTACGTTTCCTTGAAGAGATGGTTATTATTATTTATTGAATTTACCGTATTTTTCGCTCCATAGGATGCACTTTTCCCCTCCTATAAAGTAAGGGGAAATGTGAGTGCGTCCTATGGAGTGAACGGCGCTGCGCAGAGAGGGAGAACTGCGCAGCGCCCCTTCAGCCACGCGCCTGCCTGGAAGCCGTAGGATGAACAGAAGGGACTCCTTCTCTTCCTCCTCCAGTTTCACTTGAAGGGTCGCTGTGCAGCTCTCCCTCTCTGCGCAGTGCCTCTCCTTCGCAGGAGAGGTGTTGTGCAGAGAGGGAGAACTGTGCAGCGCCCCTTCAGCCACGCGCCTGCCCTGGCTTCTGCCTTAGCTGCATGTAGCCTCTTTGGGCAGGGGGAGCCTTCATCCCGCTGCCCTGAAGAGGCTTGGTGCGGTTATCCCAGAAGCCAGAACAGCCACACGGTATCCCAGAAGCCAGTTCCCTCTTGCTGTTCTCGCTTCTGGGATTCAAAATATTTTTTTTCTTGTTTTCCTCTCCCCCAAACTGGGTGCGTCTTATCATCCGGTGTGTCTTATAGAGCGAAAAATACGGTATATACAGTGGTACCTCTGGATGCGAACGGGATCCGTTCCGTTCCTGAAGCAAATGCTCCGTGTGGGTCGCAATTCACCACTTCCGTGCATGTGCGTGGCATCATTTTGAGCATCTGCGCATGCGCCAGTGGCGAAACCTGGAAGTAACGTGCTCTGTTACTTCCGGGTTGCCGCGGAGCGTAACTTGAAAACGCTCAACCTGAAGCACATTCAACCAGAGGTATGACTGTACTGCCCTGTACCCTTAAGGTCTCGGGTGCTTCACAGGATAAAATCAGAACATAAAACCACAAAGTACATAATCAAAATAAAAACCACCACGCAATAACTGCCCCCGTCCCCGCAAAAGGAGCTCTAGGTGGTGACATGGTCTGCCTCATTTAATCCCCATAAAAACCCTGTGGGGTAGGCTAGGCTGAGAGGCTGGCCCAGTGGGAACTTCATGGCAGAGTGGGGATTCGAACCTTGTTCTCCCAGGTCAAAGGCTAACCGCTAGACCGCACTGTTTCTCAGAGCTGACCCTTGGAAACTATCAGCACCCAAGGCTCCCCCCCCATGGTAGGTGGGAATTGGCACATTCTTCATCCTGCCTCCAGCTCTTTCCCCCAATCCTGCTAATTCCCCTCACTCCAAAAAACCTCTACATCCGTCTGCTCCCCCTCCAGCTGTTTTGGTCTGTGCCACAGTGGCTGATGGGAGTTGTAGTCCAAAACAGCTGGAGAGCACCAGGTTAACAAAGGCTGCTCTCCTTGCAGGTACACACAATTTATTTTTTTAAAAGCATGCATTTTTTGTTGGAATTATCAGACATTGTAAATACACTGCCTTTGGGAGGGGAGCATCCGTGACCCATGGCAGAGAATTCCATTTCGTGGCGCCCCCCCCTTTAAAAAATACTCTACCACTCTAGGCGTCTATGGTACAGATTTACTAGCTTTTGTTTACAAAGTTCATGTGGGGTTTTTTTTGTTTTGTTTTTTTGGTGCTTCTGCAGAGTTCTCCATTCCCCACCCCCCCTTCTAGTTTCCCCCCCCTCTCCATCGCCATGAGCCAGTCAGGAGGGCAATAATCCTAAACCCTCTCATTCCACGAGCTGGGGCAAGCTGTAAAGGTTGAAGAAAAGCAGGAAAACCAAAAGCCGAGCCTTTGAAAACTCCCGTCTCACAAGATAAAAACAAACCTTTATTTTCAAAACATGAATGGCATTACAGTTCAGAGTGAAGGGGGTTTAAGCGTGGGGTACATTCATGAGGCGCAGCCCCCCGAGGGCTGAAGGGACAGCTGGCAAAATGGCGTCCCTCAAACCATACCACGAACGGGCGAACTCTCGCACATGGCAGGATTTCTCCGTTTAAATAAGAAGCTGAGAACGAAAAGGGCGCCCACCTCTCGTCAGCCATCACTACTTCTCCGTTCTACAACCCCACCCCGCTGTCCTAACTGGCTGTGGCTCCGACGTGTGGGAAAGATCAGCTTCGATCGACGCAGTTCAGTGCAAAATGTTGGATAAGGAGCTCTTAGCCCTTAACACAATGCCCTCCTCCCGCCTACAAAACAAAAATTATAAAGTGCTCCCAGTGCATTGTAAAACTCTTAAGCGGAAAAGAAAACAGGGTGGGTGAGGGGTGTTAATAGCGCGATCTGCCTTTGGTGGGTGAAGGAGGGCAGCACAGAGTTCGAGACACGACTTGTTTCACCAGAGTCAGGGATCAATTGATGCCGGGGGGGGAGGGGGTTTCCTAGTCACACATTAGCTTGGGATGGGGGGGTGGGAAGGAACAGAGAGCGCATATCTTGATGCACAACGCCAATATGGCCTTTTTCAAGAGATGCTTAAAATTTGGCAGCTGTCAAATCTCACATGTCGACACTAACATGTTTACGAATCAGCCCCGCCCCCCCAAAATGGCCACCCTGACTGGGCCCTGATGCAATGCTAAAAACCATAGTTTACTGTTGCAAGAGAACAGCTTGGGTGCTTTTCCCTACATGAAGTTTCCTTCAAAACACGGTTTATGAAGCTGGCTTCTTCCAATCAGATTAGCCACAGGTTAGCACTGGGACACAATGCTAAACTGGTTAATTTAAATTTAAAAAAGCAGGGAAAGCTACATTGGAGGAGGAGAGCACAAGTCTGGCAGGGTGGAGGCCCTAGGCTTCGCCCTGTAACACTAAACTAGGGTTTAACGCTGTATCTCAATCTGCAGCCACTCTTGCCAGCACTTTGGTGTGACTTCAAAAACTGGTGTAACATGCAGGTTTCCTTCTCAATCTGTGAACAGGAGATACACCCATTATTCCAGCCAGATATCCTCACAGGGTATCAGAATTAGATTGCGAATTGAAAGGGACAGCTACACAGTTCTACTCAAGATACCTTGAGGTTTGAAAAGCAAAAGAGCTTCTGGAATGAGAAATGTTTCCCTCCTAAACAAATGCTTACAGATGGCACCTGAGGTTTTGCTCCATGAATACCTTGAGGAGGGGAATATCCTTTTTCTCCTGGGGCTGTTAAGAGTCTGCTAATGGAGATGAACCTTCAAACATTTCCCAAAGCAGCCTCTGAACTAAGTCCCAAAGAGCAGCAAAATGCCCTGGATGAGCTGAACAGAAAAAACCAGAGTCAAGAAATCTATGCAAAGTCAAGAAATCTGGGGCAACCCAGCCCAATGGGCGAGGAATAAATAATAAAACCATTATTATTAATATTACACAAGAATTGCCTTGCCTACACTGGTTCTACCAAACGTCTGAATTTGTGAGCACAGTGCTAGGAATGGGCAAACGTCTCCCAGCAAATCTTTGGCAGGTTAGCATCACTTGGGAGTGGAATTTGCTGACAACCTCGATGGCTTTAGGCCCCCAAAACAGCTATTCTCTGGCACATGACCTCAGCCCAGGGGTGTTTCTTTTTGGGGGGGTGGGGGTTGGACCCACCAGGTGCTGCTGAGCTACAGCTCCCATCAGCCCCAGCAAGCACGGCCAATGGCCAGGGATGTTGGGAACTATAGTCCAGTTGATGGGTGAAAGATCCCCCAGATCTCTGAAGAGGCTGAGCTGCAATCAGGTATTTGGAGGGCGGGTGACGGGCTTGTGCAATAACCTAAACTTGTTCGGGCACTTTCGCAACCACGACACCCCCCAACAAATTTTTAAATCGGCACTTTGTGCTGAAGTCACGTTCACTTCCGAGCAGGCCTGGTCAAACTTGGCCCTCCAGCTGTTTTGAGACTACAATTCCCATCATCCCTGACCACTGGGTCCTGTTGGCTAGGGATGATGGGAGTTGTAGTCCCCAAAACAGCTGGAGGGCCAAGTTTGGCAAGATACTGCCTCCTACCTCTCAACGTTAGGGATAACTCAACCTGGTTCTCAAACTGCCTGAGAAGCAGAATGCGTGCGACCTGGTGGAACAGAGAGCTCCAGTTCTGGACCTGAACTTCTGTGCAATGGGGACATGTCTTCATTCCGTCACAAGGGAGCAGAATCAGACTTTTGCAGCCAGAAGGTGGTGGAAATGACCCAATATAAGAAGGGGTTCATCCAGCCTGCCTCTTGACCCTTAGGGAGTCCTTCACTTTATCCCACTCAAGAGTGTACATTCCCAGCTTGGATTTTTTTAAAAATGGAGGGATTGCAGCTTCTCTAGACAACACAGCTGTGCGCATTATAAACAGGCAACTGCCCCCTATCCCCTTCTCTGCTGAGAAGTATGACTGCCATAAACTGCAAAATCTTCCAGAAGATGCATCAATGGCTACACTTCTCTATTAAGAAGAAGCAGGGACTGAAGGAGAAGAGGGAAAGTTTTCTTCGACTCTGCTAGAGAGTGCAACCAAACATTTTCTCCATTGCAGATGACAGTGCTATTTCGTGATTGCTAAGCAGTCGAAATGCTAACCGTGCTTCTTCCCGACTGCTAAGCGAACCCTAAGAAGGCTCTCCCATCCCGGACCACACCTGTACCTGGCTGGCTAAAAGCAGCCGAGGTGTCAACCTCAGCTGCTTCTGCAATATCCATTAGCAAGCATGCAGCTAGTTCTCATGGAGCCATTCTGCCTTAAAAAAATAAAAATAAAAAAGCACCACCGAGTAACAGCTCAGCTTTCCCCAGTGTGTGAAACAAGTTTTTTAGTTTTATAAATCAATGCTCAACATAAGTCAGTCGGTCGCAAGGGGCTTCATACCACATGCAAAAAAATATAGATATGAAGAACTGGCTTCAACAGCCCCAGGAATAAATAGATTGATAGTAAAGCATAGCTGCAAGGTAACTTAACCCTTGTGAGACCACGACACTTGTGCCACACTTGTTAACATTCTTTCTTTTTTGTGTGTTATGGTTTCCCCATTTTAAAACTCTGAAAAGAAAAAAGAGAGTTTGGAAGCAAGGAATTCCCCACCCGACCCCAAAGTCCCCACCGTTAGTACGCAGAGATGCTCCAGTCATCGCAGGAAGACCGAACAAACTTCCCCAGCTATGGATGTGCAATTAAAAGGGTTACCCAGAACCGTCTTCCCAAGCTGATGGAGACAGTTGACTGGCAGGGAGAAGGAGCGTTCCTTGGGAAAGTTCGGTTAAAAGTGCAAATTAACAGCCATCAAGGTCTGTGCTGCTGTTTTCAGTTGCCAAGGTGGTATCCTTATCTGGAAGGCCCGACCCACTGAAACGAAACACTATAGGGCTGTGGTTCGACCTTGCTGGCTTCCATCATTGCAAGTACCACTTGGCAAGAAGAGTTGGCTTTGCAAAGCTCCCGTCCTTCCGTTCCCACGTCCCGGAAACCTCGGGAACCGCGCTAGGTATTTGGGGACCCAGCGGGGAGCTGCCGCCCAAGTCCTGCGCACCTGGTTGGAGCCCCGCTCCGTCCGCGTCCCACCCAGGCGCAGCCCCCCAGAGGCGCGCGAGTTCCAGTCCTATGGCACCAGGCGGGGGTTCGGGTGGCTTCTTGAATCCAGGCTCCCGTGGGTGAAAAGCAGCGGGGCCACGTCCATCGGAGGGGCCACCAACGGCGGGATCATGACGCAGCTGTCGCTCCCCGTCAAGGAACCGTACCAGCCAGAGCTCTGAGGGGTAGCCAAGCTGCAGAGAAATAAGGACAGGAGGGAAGTCCTGCGGGTCTGGGAAAACCAGTCCAAAACCAAATGCACCAATGAAGGAATGGGTTTCCCAAACCCAAAACTGACTGTGCAGGCAGTTTGAAACTGCACCAAAATCCCTATTTTTCCTTAGCTAAAATGCTTTAACTTGAGCTCGTGAGCCAAAAACCCAGCTGTATAGACAAGTGCTCAGAGCCCTCTCCTTTATCAGTTTGTGACGGCAAGAATGGCCTTGACTGTACCAGTAGAACAGGGAAGACACGTCTGTGCCTTATCTTCTATCCTGACCACAAAGGCGCACAGACCTAGTCTGGGAACAGCGCCGAAGGGTGTTCTTGGAGATTGTGACCTCTTGCTCCAAGATAAGAGTAGGAACAGAAAGATCCTTTTATGGTCAGAAGTACAGGAAGGAAAACCCTTTTATGGTTAGGAGTGCCGGAGCAGGAACATCTGTGATGTCAGCCTGCGTGTACAAGCTGACGTTGCTGGATTCCTGGGGAAGGGGGAGAGGGTGCCTGGAGGATATATATACTGCATGAAATTTCTCATTTCTTTGGACTTGCTGTGGACTCACCACACAAGTGCTTTCTCTGAACCAACCCTCGGTGTCATTTGACTTCCTTCCTCCTGTCCGGGAGCAGCGCAGACCCAATCGGTGAACTCCAATACACCTAAACCAGTGAATGGCCAAACTTGGCCCTCCAGCTGTTTGGGGACTACAATCTCCATCATCCCTGACCGCTGGTCCTGTTAGCTAGGGGTGATGGGAGTTGTAGTCCCAAAACAGCTGGAGGGCCAAGTTTGGCCATGCCTGACCTAAACGGTCGTGGCCCAGTGTACCTGAAGGAGCATCTCCGCCCCCATTATCCAGCCCGGACACTGAGGCCCAGCTCCAAAGGCTCTCTGGAAGGTCTCTTGCTGTGAGGCAGGGTGGATAAAAATCAATGATTTTTTTTAAAAATAAAAAATAGGATTTTTCAAAATTTAAATCAGATTTTTATACTAAAATGCTTTTGGAGGAAAAATCTTTCTAAAGGTAGTTTTCTATTTAAGTTGCATTATAGTCCATTTAAGTTACTAAGTTTTTCACGTGTGCTAAAACTCAGTCTTTTTTTTCATAAAATAATTGTTTAACCACATCAGTTAACAAACATAGATACATATGCTATCTTGTTATTGTTTTAGTTAAATAAATTGTTTAAATGATTATTTTTCTCCTTCCAATAAAGCACAGCAGAAAAGTTATCCAAATATAAACAGTTAACTGATTAAACCTCACAATAATTTCATAATTACCTGTCTATGTATTTCTAATAGTATGACCAAATCAATAAGTTTTGATATTGTATAAAAGTTACTCTGAAAATTTATTATTCCAAAAATGAAACCTTCATCTGGTTGTAAATATTAAGACTACCAGCAAGAATGAGTGTTTCTGTAAAAATAAATAAATGATTTAAATCAAGTCTTACTGACTAGTGATTTAAATATGTTTGATTTAAATCAAATCCACCCTGCTGTGAGATTATAGGGAACCAGATAGAGGGCCTACTCGGTAGTGGCACCCACCCTGTGGAACACCCATCAATGAAATAAACAACTACACAACTTTCTAAAGCAGGAATAGGCAAACTCGGCCCTCCAGATGTTTTGGGGACTACAACTCCCATCATCCCTAGCTAACAGGACCAGTGGTCAGGGATGATGGGAACTGTAGTCCAAAAAACAGCTGGAGGGCTGAGTTTGGAGATGCCTGTTCTAAAGAATGTGCTCTACCCACTGAGCTATACAGCCCTTCACTACGCTTTGAAGTGGGCTGCCGACAAAACACCCTCTCCCCCCGTCACCCGCGCTACCTTCCTCCGCTGAGCCTCGGAAGGTCGTCGTCACTGTCGTACCGCCTTGGATTGTCAAAGAAATAGGCGCGGGAGTTGTAGCTGTGGCTGTTTATCATTCCAGCCGGTGCCTGTTTGGATAAAAGAGGCTGTTAGATAAGTGAGCAAAACAGACAGCGATCTTAGAACACGGGTCTGGGGTGCAGAGCATCCCACTTAGGGGGAGATGGGGAGGAAAGTCTCTTTTAATTTCCTTTTCCTCTTTCAGTTGGGGGGTGGGAAACCTTGCAGGATTTGGTTTTGATATAAAATAGTGCCACTGTATTCTGCTCTGGTCAGACCTCACCTGGAGTACTGTGTCCAGTTCTGGGCGCCACAGTTCAAGAAGGACACTGACAAACTGGAACGTGTCCAGAGGAGGGCAACCAAAATGGTCAAAGGCCTGGAAACGATGCCTTATGAGGAACGGCTAAGGGAGCTGGGCATGTTTAGCCTGGAGAAGAGGAGGTTAAGGGGTGATATGATAGCCATGTTCAAATATATAAAAGGATGTCACATAGAGGAGGGAGAAAGGTTGTTTTCTGCTGCTCCAGAGAAGGGGACACGGAGCAATGGATCCAAACTGCAGGAAAGAAGATTCCACCTAAACATTAGGAAGAACTTCCTGACAGTAAGAGCAGTTCGACAGTGGAATTTGCTGCCAAGGAGTGTGGTGGAGTCTCCTTCTTTGGAGGTCTTTAAGCAGAGGCTTGACAACCATATGTCAGGAGTGCTCTGATGGTGTTTCCTGCTTGGCAGGGGGTTGGACTCGATGGCCCTTGTGGTCTCTTCCAACTCTATGATTCTATGATTCTAAAAATGTGTGGAGCTTAGCATTAGCTGAAAAAATAACTTGTTAAACGAATGCGCTGCCAAAGAAATATAGCACACAGCATATCAGTATGTAATGAATGATGCTTTGCAGGGTTAAAGAAAGAAAAATGGTGTAAAAAGTATTATAGAGGTAATATTAGACACAACAACTTAGAAAGAGTAAAAATTTTGAGGTCTTAGAACAAAGGAAGGAAGTCAATATGTGTATATGTATGTAATGATTAGATTAGAATGATGATACGGTTTTATTTGTAGATGTGTCTTTCTGTTTTTGTGTGTGTTTTTTTCTTGTTTGTACTGTTTTATTTTGGATTCGATGTTTGTAATTTTTGTTGTCGTTTTGCATTGAAAATAAAAAAAGAAAAGAAAAGAAAGAAATGTAGCACACACACACCCTGCCAAAATCCTATTTTGAAGGGATTTTATCTTACGCACAACAAATACAGACGCACGCAACTCCCCCTCAGTGGTGAAATTTTGTTTTCCTCATGGTCTTCAATACCCCACCAAACTAATATTAAGCCTCTCTTGGATATACTGTGCTGCTTCTTGCCACTTCCATTACTTCCGCTCTATCAATTTTAAAAGATTTTCCTTTTGAAGCAGACTTCACAGTTTGAGGGACATGCTCTGTTTTTAACTGGGAAAAGTAGTTGGGTCCGCGCAAACCCTGCATGATCCTACCAGGTTCTGTGCGATCCTCTGAGCCCGGAAGAAGAGAACCAGGAATGTTGTAGGGACAAATTCCCAGAGGAACAAGACGACCCCAAAAACCACGTATTCTTCGCTTCCGGCTTCTTCGCCTCGGACCTGCGGGAACAGGGCATGGATTCAAGTCCAGCACTCAAGGAGATAGGTTACAGTGGCCAGGGGTCAGCAAACTTTTTCACTGTCCCTCAGACCTTATGGGGGCCCGGATTATATTTTTTGTGGGGTAAATGAACGAATTTCTATGCCCCACAAATAACCCAGAGATGCATTTTAAATAAACGGACACATTCTACTCATGTGAAAACACCAGGCAGGCCCCACAAATAACCCAGAGATGCATTTTACAAATAAACGGACACATTCCACTCATGTAAAAACACGCTGATTCCCGGACCGTCCGGGGGCCGGATTTAGGTGATTGGGCCAGATTCGGCCCCCGGGCCTTAAGTTTGCCTACCCATGGGCTACACTGTGTCTGGGACAGCCCTTGATGACTGTCCTATGAGTATAGACTTCCATTGCGGGACGCCTCTTATTTAGAAGATTCAGGACCGATAAGAGAGAAGGTATTTTACAACATGGTGCACAGTTGAACTATGGAACTCATTGCCACAGGAGGCCATGATGGCCACCACCTTAGATGATGATAATAAATAATAATAATAATAATAATAATAATAATAATAATAATAATAATAATTTATTATTTATTATTTATACCCCGCCCATCTGGCTGGGTTTCCCCAGCCACTCTGGGCGGCTTCCAACAGAATATTAAAATACAGTAATGTATCAAACATTAAAAGCTTCCCTAAACAGGGCTGCCTTCTGATGTCTTCTAAAAGTCTGGTAGTTGTTTATCTCTTTGACATCTGGTGGGAAGGCGTTCCACAGGGAGGGCGCCACCACCAAGAAGGCCCTCTGCCTGGTTCCCTATAACCTCACATCTCGCAGGGAGGGAACTGCCAGAAGGCCCTCGGTGCTGGACCTCAGTGTCCGGACAGAACAATGGGGGTGGAGACGCTCCTTCAGGGATACAATACCGAGGCCGTTTAGGGCTTTAAAGGTCAGCACCAACACTTTGAATTGTGCTCAGAAACGTACTGATGGGCTTTAAAAGAGGTTTGGACAAATTCATGGAAGAGGAGAGGGCTATCGAGGGCTGCTAGCCACGAAGGCTGTGCTCTGCCCCTACAGTTGGAGGCAGCAAAGCTTCTGAATAACAGTTGCAGGAAACAACCTTGGGGCAGAGCGGGACTTGTGTTCGAATCCTGGCTGCTCAGCCAACGTGAAGACAGGATTTCTGGACTAGATGGGCCAGTGACTCTTCTTCTGTTCTTATATGGAAATTCGGAAACACCTGGATCAAGCCCACTGACCTTATCCGAAAGGTTATCCCAGCCATAGTTGAAGGGGCTGGGCACGTGGTCTGGCGAGATCGCCACCGCCACCAGGTTATAGAAGGCCCTCGAGGAATACAGGAGGAGGACGACAGAACCCACAAGCAAGGCTTGGCAGACAGATGTGCCCTAGTTGTTTTAAAAAAAGAAAAACACATATACACAGAAAAGGGGCATTAAAAATACAGCAAGTTGGTGCTCAGATCTTTCTTCTTAAGTGGTTTTTTTTACGCTGGGTAAATTGTTCACGAGAGAAGTGAACCGGAAGAGTTGTTCATCTTTCTTTCTTTTAAGAAAAACAGCTTTTAAATATTTGAACACGCCAAGTTCACAAAGAATCAGATGCGACAGAGAAGGGATCTCTTACTCTACCAGACTCGAAGATGGAGAGGATGCTCTTACTATTTTATTATTTGGCCCAGACACTTACCGTATTTTTTGCTCTATAAGACTCACTTTTTCCCTCCCAAAAATTAAGGGGAAATGTGTGTGCGTCTTATGGAGCGAATGCAGGCTGTGCAGTTATCCCAGAAGCCAGAACAGCAAGAGGGATTGCTGCTTTCGCTGCGCAGCGATCCCTCTTGTTGTTCTGGCTTCTGAGATCCAGAATATTTTTTTTCTTGTTTTGCTCCTCCAAAAACTTAGGTGCGTCTTATAGAGCGCAAAATATGGTATTTTCAGACACGAGATAAAAGCAACCGGTTCAGGCATGGAGCGAGGGGGTGGGGAGGTGAGACGCCATGTCCTTAGAGATCATCGCCCAGGGTAGAGACCTGTCTGTTCTCGCTTCGGTTAAGCCCGTAAAGCTCCGTGCACAATGGACTGTTCTCCATGAATAATCTATGCTAATTGATGCAAATCTATTCAGAGCTACTTTGGTGTTTTCTTGCCGGTTCCATACGGGCAGCCTGCTCTTCCAGAAGCAGATACGTGTTGGAACTTGAAAAATGGGCTGCGGGGTCACGGAACGTTCACAAACATTCCACAGAGGCATGAAAGGGAAAGAGTCACAGAGGCAGGTAGCATCCATAAAAAGAGGAGTTGAGGATGGGCAGGGAAATGAAAGTGGCTCTTCCTCTGCTGAGAGACTCAATAATAATTATTATAATAATTTATTATTTGTACCCCGCCCATCTGGCTGGGTTTCCCCAGCCATTCTGGACGGCTTCCAACAAAAGATTAAAAGTACATTAAAACATTGGTCATTAAAAACATCTCTAAACAGGGCTGCCTTCAGATGTCTTTTAAACGTCAGAAAGTTGTTTATTTCTTTGACATTTGATGGGAGGGTGTTCCACAGGGCGGGCACCACCACCAAGAAGGCCCTCTGCCTGGTTCCCTGTAACTTTGCTTCTCGCAGCTAGGAAACTGCCAGAAGGCCCTCGGCGCTGGATCTCAGTGTCCGGGCAGAACGATGGGGGTGGAGACGCTTCTTCAGGTATCCTGGGCCGAGGCCATTTAGGGCTTTAAAGGTCAGCACCAACACTTTGACTTGTGCCCGGAAACGTACTGAGAGCCAATGTAGGTCTTTCAGTCACCAGTCTGGCTGCCGCATTCTGGATTAGTTGTAGTTTCCGGGTCACCTTCAAAGGGAGCCCCATGTAGAGCACATTGCAGTAGTCCAAGCGAGAGATAACCAGAGCATGCACCACTCTGGCGAGACAGTCTGCGGACAGGTAGGGTCTCACCCTGCGTAGCAGATGAAGCTGATGAACAGCTGCCCTGGACACAGAATTAACCTGCGCCTCCATGGACAGCCGTAAAATTCATGTTAAATTGCTGTTTTAGGGGTCGTTTTTAAAAGTCTGGAACGGATTAATCCGTTTTGCATTCCTCTCTATGGGAAATCACGCATTGGTTTTGGAACGCTTTGGTTTTGGAACGGACTTCTGGAACGGATTAAGTTTGAGAACCAAGGTAATAAATAATAATAATAATAATGTTGTTGTTGTTGTTTAGTCATTTAGTCGTGTCCGGCTCTTCGTGACCCCCTGGACCAGAGCACGCCAGGCACTCCTGTCTTCCACTGTCTCCCGCAGTTTGGTCAGACTCATGTTTAATAAATAAATAAAAGTAATAATAAAAATTTATTATTTATACCCCACCCTTCTGGCTGTACCACTGTACACAAAGCAAATGAACACTTGAGCGTTAAAGCTGGCCTTGCCTCTACACCCTGGTGGTGGCAGACTCCAAGATTCAGGGATAATTCAATTTTCCACTTTAACAACCACACCCTAACTTCATGGAGACCAGCCACTCAACGTCACTCCTTGGAAATGGGAGACTTTAAGGCGAGGAAAAACAAGAACAAGAACAAACCAACCCACCCACCCTTGCTCTCCCTTACCTTGGACTCAAGGTAAGCATTGGCCGAAGACATTTTGGACAGCTTGCACATGAAACAGGCTAGCAGCACAGCACAGAGAATGAAGAGGCTGTCGTTGATCAGAGCCCGGGTGAAAACCGTCCACCGCAGCTGGTCCTCAGGGAGGTCGCATTGCGCCAGCAACGCGCACGTCAAGTTCACAAAGACGAAGAGGAGGCTGGTGAGGATGGAGCCCACGTACAGGGTGGCCCTGCAAACGGAAACAGAAGGTTATCCCCATCCGTGTCACAACATGGAGGTCTTCTGGTCATTGGACCGCAGTTGCTGTCTTGCTTGATGCTCTGGGAGGAACGGGACATAGCCAGGGCCGGATTTAGGTTTGATGACGCCCTGAGATACTGACGGTAACGGGGCCCTTTATATGTCCAGCTGTCCTTTGTCAACAACAAATTGTTGCTGGTTTTTGTGTTGAATATATGCTATATGGTCATTTATGGACCTGATGGGTATCTCAAGCCATTTGCACATAACAGTCCATGCAGAATGTAGGCACCCTATATATAGAAAGGAGCAAACCGGTGATATTTTAGGGAGCAGGCAGGGCCCATGACTTACATCATACGAGCCTACACAATACAAAACACTGTTGCTGTAGGTAGGTTTTATTTTATTTCTTTTTTAATCTTACAGTTTGGAAATGTACATCCAGGTTTCCTTCCTTTAAATATTTTTGGGGCCCCCAAGAGTGGGGCTCTAAACTATAGCTTGTTTAGCTTATATGTAAATCCGGCACGCGGATGGCTCTGTGGGTGGCTGTGGGTTAAACCACAGAGCCTAGGACTTGCCAATCAGAAGGTCGGCGGTTCGAATCCCCATGACAGGGTGAGCTCCCGTTGCTCGGTCCCTGCTCCTCCCAACCTAGCAGTTCGAAAGCACGCCGGTGCAAGTAGATAAATAGGTACTGCTCCAGCGGGAAAGTTCGCCAGAAGCGGCTTAGTCATGCTGGCCACATGACCCGGAAGCTGTACGCCGGCTCCCTCGGCCAATAAAGCGAGATGAGCACTGCAACCCCAGAGTCGGTCACGACTGGACCTAATGGTCAGGGGTCCCTTTACCTAACTAATTTATTACAAGGCACCACCCCCAAAGGTTAGACTCACTTGTATTTGTTGAATTCAGCGGCACACTTCACTTTGAAGATCACCTGTTCAGAAAAAGAGAAAACGTGGGTTCGGGTGAAGTTTCCCCCTATTGCATCATAGGGCTCCCTCCAGACAGCCTTGTTGTGCATTCGTGACGACATACCAGTGATTCTTCAACATCAACTTCGTTGGACTGGTCATGTTGTGCGGATGCCTGATTATCGTCTTCCAAAGCAACTACTCTATGCCGAACTTAAAAATGGAAAGCGTAATGCTGGTGGTCAACAAAAGAGGTTTAAAACTCTCTCAAGGCAAATCTAAAAAAATGTAGTATAAACACCAACAAATGGGAAACAGTGGCCTGCGAGAGCTCCAGTTGGAGAACAGCCTTTACCAAAGGTGTCATGGGCTTTACAGACACTCGAACTCAGGACGCAAGGGAGAAACATGATAAGAGGAAGGCATGCTTGGCAAACCCTCACCATGATCAACTCCTGCCCAGGGACCTATGTCCCCACTGTGGAAGGACGTGTGGATCCAGAATTGGCCTCCGCAGTCACTCATGGAATCATTGTTAAAACCGTGTTTATGGAAGACAATCTTACTCGGCTACGAGGGATCGCCAAAGAAGAAGAACTTATCCCCATGATGCACAAGGAAACCAGGACCTGTTTTCTTTTGAATTTTCTGCTAGGAATGAGTCCCCCTGAGCACTTTGCCCCAGCGTTCCAGCATCCACACTAACAGCTTCAGCTGCTGTTTCGATCTGGAGACGTTTGAATTTTGGAGCCTGGCTGTGTTTGAGTAGTGGTTTGAGTAGTGTGAGTTAAGGACATACGAACCACCTGCTGTCTTAAGTTGCGGGTGAACATATCAGACGACACAGCGATTCTTCAGACAGCTCTTGTTTATTCACAGGCCAGAACAGAACTGAACTGAAGGGTTCAGCCAGCCTGCTTATATAGAGCTCCACTACAACGCAACAGTAACCACTTTCTGTAACTATCCAATCACTGAACGTCACTTTCAATCCCTTATTTGCATATGTGGACCTGAGTGAAAACTATCTACAGTATCCCCCTGCTGGCCCAGGGTGAGAACTTCAGTACATAACATGCTGGATCCGGCCAGTGGCCCCTCCAGCCCAGCATCCCATTATCACGGTGGCCGGCCAGTTGCCTGTGGGAAACCAGCAAGCAGGATTCAAGCACAAGAGCCCTTTTCTCCCCTTATTTTGTCAGGAGCCAGAGTCAGGCAGAAGTCAACAATAAGAAGGCACGCTTGGCAAACCCTCACCATGTTCAACTCCCTCCCAGAAACCAATGTCCCCACTGTGGAAGGACGTGTGGATCCAGAACTGGCCTCCACAGTCACTTACGGACTCATTGTTAAAACCGTGTTTATGGAAGACAATCTTAGCGACAAGTGATCGCCAAAGAAGAAGACGATAAGCAAGCCCATGTTGAGGATGAAGGAAGTCAATTAGAAGAAAAGAAGAACTGAAATACAGTATATATTTATATTACTGATTATTTGTTTTGTTTAAGTTTTCGTACGTTATCATGTTTTATTTGTATTTTCTTGTTTGGTGTTTTGTTGTTTGTTTTTCTTTTGATTCTGTACTCTTGTTTTCATGTTTAGTTCGACAAGTGTGTGTGTACGTGCTGTAAATAAACTCAATATAAAAACTAAAAACCAAAGCAAGCCCGCTTTGCGTACTGTTTGTGCCTGCATAAGTTTCAGGGCAGGCATACCACTTGGTTCCATAGATTTGTAGAGTTGGAAGGGACCTCCAGAGTCATCCAGCTGATCCCCTTGCAATGCAGGTTTTGGATCCTCCTTACTGCAGAGTAAATCCAGAAACACGTTCCCTCTTCCTCCTTAATGAATGTAAAAGCCTTCTGGATGAGAACAAAATCCCGTCTATCCCATCCATCCTCTTGTGGCTTACGGCCCTCGTATCTACGGAACTGCCTCTCCTGGTCTGCCCTGCAGAGGACCTTAAGGTCTATGAATAACCATAGTTTAGAGGTCCCGGGCCCTAAGGAAGTCAGACTATCTTCCACCAGGGCCAGGGCCTTCTCAGTGGTGGCTCCGACCTGGTGGAATGCTCTGTCCCATGAGACCAGGGCCCTGCAGGATTCAACCTCCTTCCGTCGGACCTGTAAGACAGAGCTATTCCACCTGGCTTTCAACTTTAGCCTGATCTTTTATTCCCCTTCCTTCCCTCCCCCTCCTTTTTATGAAAATTACCCGCTCTGGGATCCCAAAGCTAATTCTCCCCTGGTCTCCTTGCTGGCCCAAATAGGACTAATTTAGCCAGCTAGCCCTGGTGATCATCTAATGTTTATTGGATGGATTTTCCACCCTAGATTGATTTTTGAATTCTGAATTTATTGTTATTCACGTTTTATACTGTATTCTATGCTGTTTTCTGTTGCATCAGTTAAGTGTTTTCAATTTGTTGTTAGCCACCCTGAGCCCGGTTTTCTGAACCGGGAAGGGCAGGATATAAATTAATTATTATTATTATTATTACTATTATCACAGTCACCAACCAGATACCCTTGTTGAGAACCCTGAAACCAGGACTGGTGCTGGTAGCAACAGAGAGCCAGAAGCTCCATGAATTTCTCAAATCTTTTTGAAGCCAAGCTGTTGGCCAGTTTGGTAAAATTCAGAGTTGAAGCAAGCACGAAGGACAGCAGCCATTTCTACTGATTGCCCTGAATCTTCCGGCATTCAGTTCCACTGGCTGGCTCTGAGTTCTAGTATTAAGAGAGAAATAAAAATATTCTCTCTAACCACTTCCTCCATGCTTAATTTTACAGTTCTATCATGCCCCACCTCGCTCACCTTATCGCTAAGCTAAAAATCCCAAAATCAGGGGCAAAACTAGGCTTTATTTCACCCGAGTCAAAGATCCAGTTTGCCACACACCCCAAGCGCATTTGTGTACACACACAGCGGCAGGCAGCCTCAATGGCGTCTCTCTGGGGCTGCACCTGGGGCAAAAACCCCTGGCAAATCCCGCCCCCCCCCAGCTATTGTTGTTCAGTCGTTTAGCCGTGTCCAACTCTTCGTGACCCCCTGGACCAGAGCACGCCAGGCACTCCTGTCTTCCACTGCATCCCGCAGTTTGGTCAAACTCATGCTGGTAGCTTCGAGAACACTGTCCCACCATCTTGTCCTCTGTCGTCCCCTTCTCCTTGTGCCCTCCATCTTTCCCAACACCAGGGTCTTTTCCAGGGAGTCTTCTCTTCTCATGAGGTGGCCAAAGTCTTGGAGCCTCAGCTTCAGGATCTGTCCTTCCAGTGAGCACTCAGGGCTGATTTCCTTCAGAATGGATAGGTTGGATCTTCTTGCAGTCCATGGGACTCTCAAGAGTCTCCTCCAGCACCATAATTCAAAAGCATCCATTCTTTGGCGATCAGCCTTCTTGATGGTCCAGCTTTCACTTCCATACATCACTACTGGGAAAACCATAGCTTTTACTATACGGACCTTTGTTGGCAAGGTGATGTCTCTGCTTTTTAAGATGCTGATCTGCAGTGATCATGGAGCCCAAGAAAGTAAAATCTCTCACTGCCTCCATTTCTTCCCCTTCTATCTGCCAGGAGGTGATGGGCCCAGTGGCCATGATCTTCAATTTTTTTTTTATGTTGAGCTTCAGACCATATTTTGCGCTCTCCTCTTTCACCCTCATTAAAAGGTTCTTTAACCCACCCCCCCCGCTATGGCACTGCCCAAATGTTGAAACTTTTCATCTTTGGAGGGAGGCAGTGGAAGACAGGAGTGCCTGGCGTGCTCTGGTCCAGGGGGACACGAAGAGTAGGACACCACTAAACGACTAAACAACAACAAGGCTGCAGGGATCGTCTTATGGGTATGCAAAAATGCAGAGCTGCCGAGGAAGGGAAGAAGAGAAACAGGGAGGGGAATTGTGCAAACGGCAAAGTGTTTTGCTCTGCACACACTCGAGTTCCTGCTTCCCAGCTGTGGTGCTCTGGGCAAGCTAAATTCTCTACAGAGGAGATGGTGGCAGTCGTGGTTTCTGCTTAATCATTCCCTGGCAGAAGACAAACTGTCATTCTTGGGCAACGCAAAGCTTCATGACTCAGTATTCCAGATCTGTAAAAGGGACCCGTTCTCCAGCAAAATCTTCACTGCCCCTTCCATGACATGAACTGTAGCTCATGGAACTGGGGCAAGCTACCAATATCCGATATTAATTATCATCATCATCATCATCATTACCGTATTGGCCTGAATATAAGCCTCACTCCCCCCCCCCCAAATTCTGACCATGAAAGGTTAAAGCGCGGCTTAAATTTGTGACCTTACAAAAACTGGCTTTTACGATATCACTGCTAAAACAGACATACGGCAAAACAGAACGGGTGTGAGTGCCTGCAGAATTTTAAGGGAGTGGTTTATATTCGGGTGCAGCTTATATTCGGGCCAATAACGTATTATTTAATTCAACTTATACACTTCCCTATAACCAGAGGTCTCAGGGCAGTTCACAACAAGACCACAACATATAAAATCAAACCAATAGCACAAACCCAATACCCGCCCCCACAAAGCCACTTTCTAAAAGGTCAATAAGATCAACCAAAGGCCTGGTTAAAAAAGAACGCTTTTGCCTGGCGCCTAAAGGTGTGTGATGAAGGCGTCAGGCGAACTTCCCTGGGGAGAGCATTTCACAGATGGGGAGCCACCACAGAGAAGGCCCTGTTCTTGTGTTGCCGCCCTCCGGACCTCTAGAGAAGGGGGCACATATGCATGCATTTTATTTGTTCCCAGTTACACCTCAGTTGCAATTTGGATTGCATTGGCTTGATCTCCCCATCCCTGACCCCTGAAATTTTATGTGGCAACAACTCCTTGGGGACAGGGCGCTTCTTCAAAAATCCCTCCGCAAATATGCACAGGCTTGAGCAATGGTCTTCCTTTCTGAGTAAATGTGCACAGGATATGCTCAGGGTTAATCATCAGTCTCAAGTCTTCCTTTTCTCTTTGATACTGTCTGTCCATGCAGCCAGATTTTTAGACCAGTTTCCACCATCTGTCTCTAGGAACTGAAGTTAAGACTCCTTGCTCTGTAGTTAACTTGAGATGTGAATTCATAGCTCATAGAGTTCGGGAGGAGGCAATTGCGGCAGATTCCACCTCAAGCTGCCGTTTTGAAAGCTGGCTTCACCCTTTGAGTCTGGTTGAAGAGGACCCTGCAAGCTTCAGATCAGTAATAGATTTCCCCCTCCTTCAGAACTAGTGCTTCTAATCTGCAGATTTGATCTTAAAGAGCTGTTCCATCAGTTAACCCTGTAGTCTAAAGTCAACAGGCCTGCCTCGCTGCTGCACCCCATAATATATCAGCTCAATCTTTAGACCTGCAAACAAACTGAGTGCAGTTTAAAAATGTGGAGTGCAGATACACCTGGGAGATCACTGTGAGACAGAAGGATCTCTGTCCTTCCCTAAACTCATTGGTTTCAAGCCGCTCTGCTTGGTTCCCCATGCTTCCAGATCCTTAATTAAAACTAGATTCTGAGGGGAACACTATGGAGAAAGAGCTGGTCAAATACTGTATTTTTTGCTCTATAAGACTCACTTTTTCCCTCCTAAAAAGTAAGGGGAAACGTGTGTGCGTCTTATGGAGCGAATGCAGGCTGCGCAGCTATCCCAGAAGCCAGAACAGCAAGAGGGATTGCTGCTTTCGCTGCACGGAGATCCCTCTTGCTGTTCTGGCTTCTGGGATTCAGAATATTTTTTTTCTTGTTTTCCTCCTCCAAAAACTAGGTGTGTCTTGTGGTCTGGTGCGTCCTATAGAGTGAAAAATATGGTGCATTTTGGGGAGCCCCCAGAGGTAGGAAATCCAGAAATGAACCCAATCCCCAACTTACTAACCATCAGGGGATGGAGTCCATTGGAAATTGACCTATGCACTTTCCAGGAGGGCACAGCCAATGGGTGCATAACTTTGCATGCCAACATGCTCTGTGGCTCAGTGTCAGAGCATCTTCCTTGCACACAGGATGTCCCAGGTAACTCCAGGTAGGGCAGGGAGCAGCTCCCATCTGAAACCTTGGAGAGCTGCTGGCTGCCAGTTAGAGCAGAGATGTCCTGCCATGGAACAGCAGCTTTTCTTGTTACCTTTACTGCCTCATAAGTACCGTATTTTTCGCTCTATAAGACGCACTTTCCCCCTCCTAAAAAGTAAGGGGAAATGTGTGTGTGTGTCTTATGGAGCAAATGCAGGCTGTGCAGCTATCGCTGAAGCCAGAAGGGCAAGAGTGCGCACCAATCCGTCTTGCTCTTCTGGCTTCAGGAATAGCAATGCGAAGCCTCTTGAGCGCAGCGGGAGCGCTCCTCCCTCTTCGCTCAAGAGGCTTTGCGTTGCTTTCTTGTTTTCCTCTTCTAAAAACTAGGTGCGTCTTATGGTCGGGTGCGTCTTATAGAGCGAAAAATACGGTAGTCATCTTTACCTGGGGGGAATCAGGGGACACAAAAGGTTAAGAGGAGGGGTCGGCAAGGTTTACCTCGCCTGGGCCGGTTCACTCCAGCGGAGAACCCTCTGTGGGTCTGAGTGCGTGCACACAATGCACATGCCCGCGATTCCCAGTGTCTGTGCAGACACCGTTTTTGGCATCTGTGCATGCGCAGATGCAATTTCTGGCGCCGTGGAAGCGAGTCCCTGCGCCGTGCTGGTTTAGCACAGCATGCAGGAACTTGCTGTTAAGTTGTGGGTGAACCTATCAGACGACACAGCGATTCTTCAAACAGCTCTTGTTTATTCACAGGCCAGAACAGAACTGAAGGGTTCAGCCAGCCTGCTTATATAGAGCTCCACTACAACGCAACAGTAACCACTTTCTGTAACTAGCCAATCAGTGAACGTCACTTTTGATCCCTTATTTGCATATGTGGACCTGAACTATCTACAGTATCCACCCTGGCCCAGGGTGAGAACTTCAGTACATAACACTTGCCTAGCAGGCGGCTCAGTTCATGGGTCGGTTAAACGACTTGTGGCCCATGGCCCTTAGGTTGCCAACTTCTGGTTAAGATCCTGCTCTTCAGTGAGGTCTGGGTTGATGCTTAACAACTTTCAAGCCCAATCTTCTTAAGTCAGACCTTCTGAAGAGCACGACTTCTCTTTGATAGCCTTAAAACCTTACAACTGGTACGTCATATTTTAGGAACAGCGCTGAAACCAGCCAATATCGCCCTGATCTCTTAGCTTGCCTTCGCAAGGATTATGGGATGCCTATGGGTGATGCCGGGAAGCAGGTTGCGTTGTGGGTTAAACCACAGAGCCTAGGGCTTCCCGATCAGAAGGTCGGCGGTGCGAATCCCCGCAACGGGGTGAGCTCCCGTTGCTCGGTCCCTGCTCCTGCCAACCTAGCAGTTCGAAAGCACGTCAAAGTGCAAGTAGATAAATAGGTACCGCTCTGGCGGGAAGGTAAACAGCGTTTCTGTGCGCTGCTCTGGTTTCACCAGAAGTGGCTTAGTCATGCTGGCCACATGACCCGGAAGCTGTGCGCCGGCTCCCTCGGCCAGTAAAGCGAGATGAGCGCCGCAATCCCAGAGTCGGCCATGACTGGACCTAATGGTCTGGGGTCCCTTTACTTCTTATGGGTGATGCCACCTGCAAATGTCACCCCTTCTCCCCGGAGGGTGCGGCACAGTATTTTGCAGTCCATCGATCCTATGCACACCCATTTGAAGAGCAACACTCCGCTCAACGGTGCTAGAGGATTGCAGCCTTAAGGTTGCTACTCCCGCATCAACTCTCATTCGCCACCCCAGAGAGAGCCTTACGAAAAAGCAAGCCTTGAGAAGTCAGTGCTTATTTTTTCCTGGGGATAACAGCCTCTCTCTCACTCGTGCTTATCACGTGAACATCCCTGGGAGAATGAAATCATTGTTGACACCGCATCCTAAGTGACAAGACACTTTTGCACACACAGAGAGAGGGAGTGTTGTCCGAGACCCAAAAGAAACACACCCACCAAAAGAAAGGAAATTTTAAGGAAATTCAGCCAAGTGCTGTAGAGTGGGGGCATCATCCTGTTCAGACAAGGGGTAACAAAGCTAAAATTGGGAGAGAGGAGGAGGTTTGAGTTCAAGGCTGTATGTAGGTCCTGGGTACCTGGCTGGAAATAAGCCCCCAAAGAACCCAGTGTAACCTACTGCCAACTCAACAACGAGGGGGTTGCAATGCAATATGCTCAACGGAACATCCAAACCTTGAAGCCAGATAATTGAATGTTGTTTTGTTTTGGGGAGTTTGCAGGGGTTTGGAAACAGCTGATCAGCAAGACACAGGGTGGGAGGGGGAGGAGATTAACCCCAGCAGAAGGGGGGGGGGGGGAAAACAGCCGCAAAAATATTTCAGTTCTGACCCTTTCATCTTCTAGATTATGGAAAGTGGCAAACTCACAGTTTTAAAAGGACAGAGTTTCCTAGGATGGTGATGTGGAGATGCCATCAAAAGGACTAAGCAGGTAAAATGGAAATAGGGTTAATAGTCAGATCCTTTCAAAGGTCTTTGACACTGAAGGAGGAGAGAAAGCAAAACAGGGAGAGGAGGAATGCAGCAACAATGGGGGGGGGGGGAGAGGCTCCGGAGCGATGACGTAATGGCTGACAGCGCTCCCTGCCCCAGCTGAGACAACCTGGGAGGCTGTTGCTGGTGCTCTGCAAGCACTGGCCCCTTACTTGCAAGAAGAGGGAAGGGGGAAAAAAGCACATATATTTAACATGCACATCTAGAACTACAAGAGCTCTGTACAGCAAGCCCGGGTGCGCTTGCAACCTCTGCAAAAACTGCAAGAGAGATCACACAAGCCAAGGCTTGCAGGGGGTGGGGGAACATTTTGGGTTTCTCCAACACCAGGAGGAGGAGGAGGAAAATCCATCCCAAGTTTTTTTGCAGATGCACCAGAATGTGGTAAACAAGAAGAGGCAAACAAGCCGGAGGAGGAGGAGGAGGAAGGGGGGGCGTGCCTGGGCTGCCGGGTGCGCGCGCGCTTGTTTTGTCCTGCTGTTTTTAAAACACCATGCAAAAAAAATAATAATCCAAAGAAACATATATTTATTTGAAACACACAGAGACCCCCCCTCCCCATCCCACTTACCTCTGCAAAATAGAGATTGAGGAGGCAGCCGGTGGCGAAGAGGAGGCAGACGGGGAAGCAGAAGAGCAGCCAGCGGGGCAGCGGAGGCAGCCGGGGCTGGCGGTGGGGCGGCAGGAGGGCGCCCTGCAGGTAGCAGGAGAAGAGGACGGTGCGCAGCGCCGCCCAGAGCAGGCAGAGGAAGAGGCAGACGGTGCGGTAGCTGAGCCGCTTCTCCCGGTAGTAGAGGAGCAGCCAGAGCTGCAGGTAGGCGAAGAGGAAGAGGCCGGCGTAGAGGAGCGTGTGCACGGTGCTCAGTCCCAGGGCCAGAGGGGAGCGGGGATCGGGGCCCGGATCGGGGCCCCGCAGCACCATGGCACCCCCGGGGCACCCTTGGGCGCCCTGCAAAGCAGCAAACCAGGGGGTGTGCAAAGGGGTGCGTGGGTGGGTGGGTGGGGTGCAAAACTGGGGGGGAGGGGTGCCCTGCACCCCGCAAGGGAGAGGCTCACAGCTCCATGCAAATCCAGCTTCAAAAATAATCCATATATATATATATAAATATATTTGCCCTGCCAGTGAACCTCCCGCCTGCCCGCCCGCCCGCCCGCCTGCAGCGCCGGCTCGGCTCTCCCCGAACCAGCCAACTCTTCCCTCCTTCGCTCCAGCTGCGAAAGAAACAATCAGCTGAGCGGCCGCGGCGATTTGAGGCGCTCGCTTCGGGCCACGCACCGCTCGCCATTGGCCGCCGCCGAGCTCCGCCCACCAGAGGCCCGCCCACTGGCTGCTCAAGGGGAGAAGCCCCGCCCACTCCCCTTTCAGCCCCGCCCCTCGCTGGCTGGCTGGCGGCCCCGCCTCCGGAATGCTTTTCTTAGGTTGGCGCCGCCCGCCCGCCTCGCGTTTGGCGGAGCCCACTCTCTCTGTTTTGCACAGCCGCCTCTGCGCCTTTTTCTCGCCCTCCTTTTTACTGGATCGGCAGGAAGAGGGAGGAAGAGGCCTGTGTGCGTAAGATGCAATGCATAGGGGGGGAAAAATAATATTTATTTATTTGGGTTTAATTCCCCCCTATAGTTTCCCTTGCGCGCTGTTGCTCTGTGTAGCAATGAAGCTTGCACCACTTTGCAAAAAAATGGGAAAAATAGGCTCTAAGGCACCCGCTTTTTCCTGATGTGCAGAAGAAATCGGGCTCCTTTACTGCGATGCTCAGTTCCGTGCAATGCCCCTTCTTCGCCTCCCAGCTGTTTAAAGGGACTTTTGCACAAGTCCTGTTCATTGGTTTGCTTGCAGGTTCCAGGTGGATCCCTGGTCCCACGCCTGAGCTCTGCCTGCATTGACCTCCAAGGAGACCCCATGGATTTCAAGGCGGCTTCCGATTTGATGTGCTTCAGGGGGTGGTCGCCTCGGAGGGCTGGCTCTCTATTCTATAGGATCCCCTGTTGCTAAGGGGAGTGTGGAAAAAAAGGCTCTATTTAGGACAGCCAACAAATGCTCCTCTCGTGTTGCTGTAGGGCATGGGTAGGCAAACTAAGGACCGGGGGCCGGATCCGGTCCGATCGCCTTCTGAATCCGGCCCCTGGATGGTCCAGGAATCAGTGTGTTTTTACAAGAGTCGAATGTGTGCTTTTATTTAAAATGCATCTCTGGGTTATTTGTGGGGCATCTGAATTCGTTCATTTATTTTCTGTTCAAAATATAGTCTGCCCCCCCACAAGGTCTGAGGGACAGGGGACCGGCCCCCTGCTGAAAAAGTTTGCTGACCCCTGCTGTAGGGCAGTGATGCTCAAAGGCTGACGCTCAATGGCTGCTTTTTCCCCCTTTTGCAGTGGGATATTTTGGGTCCTTTCAGAACATGGCAGCACTCTGGCGCTGAGCATGAAGTCATCGGACTGGTTTGACTGGGATGCATCGGGATCCAGCAGAGAAGCCACCGGAACCCCAGGTTGCTTGGGAGGCGACGGTGCCACGTGGACCGCCAGATATTTAGCAGAGGCAGGCAACTGGGACCTGCCAAATTCGCAACTGGGGGAGAGGCGAGCAGCCATCTGGAAGGCAACGGCTGCGCGTGGAGGTGAGTTGCTGTTTCTTTGGCACTGTGGTGCTGTGAGTAACCAAATGTTACTGAATGGTCAGAAGATTCAGGACAGGGAAGAGAAGGGACTTCCTCGCGCAGAGTGTAGTTAAACTGTGGAACTTCCAACCTGAAACAGTTTTTGATTCCCAAACTGTCCCAAACTGACCAAATGTTTTCTCTGCAAGGTCAAAGGAAAATGGAAAAGCCTCCCCATTGTCTTTTCCTTCACAAATCCTGTCTTAAGGGTATGTCTGTGTTTGAATAGGGTGAGCCTGTGACCTGGCTCAGGAACTTAGTATTTATCATTACAAAAGACTGGCCAGGCTCCCCAGGTAATCCAGTCAAGTGAGTATTAACAGGTAACCTGTCAGACGAGATAAACAACGCACTCAGATTTCTGCTGTAGACCGCCTTTTCTGTGATGTAGGTATGATGTATCTGGGGGGTGGTCTTGCCCTTACACTCCTTCTGTGATGTATGTATGATGTATGGAGGGGTGGTCTTGAGCTCCAGGGCAGGGAATTTCAAAAGTCTTTATAAGGCCTCGCATGCCATTTTTTGGGGTTCCTCCTCTCTCCTGCGTGTGAGGGGAGCACCCTGTTGCAACAGATCAATAAAGATCAGGCTTACTAGCTGCTTTGCTTCTCAATATTCTTTGTTGGCCTCTGTTATTTTCTCCTACCAACGGCCACTAGGGATGGCCACCAACTAGAATGGCTTTTAAAAAGGACTGGGCAAATTCATGGAGAAGGAGAGGGCTACTAGCTCTGCTTCTATAGTCAGAGGCAGCAATGCTTCGGAATACCAGTTGCTGGAAACCACAAGAGGAAATAGGGCTCTTGTGTTTGAATCCTGCTTGCGGGTTTCCCACAGGCATCTGGTTGGCCACTGTGAGAACAGGGCGCTGGACCAAATGGGCCACTGGTCTGATCCTGCAGGCTCGTCTTGTGTTCTTGATGCTAATAATAAAAAATATGCATTTGTTCTTGGCCATGTATTTTGTTTTTTTAACCTTTCCATTTTACACACCTTAACGGCAAAAAAAGAAAAATATATATCATTCCTTTATGCCTTATATGCCTAATGAAGGAATACAGATATCATATCTGCTTTGACTTCCCTTCCCTTCTTTTGTGGACCTTTGTTTACATTTTCATTCTCCATTTTATCACTGACTCCAGTTGTTGTTGTTTAGTCGTGTCCGACTCTTTGTGACCCCCTGGACCAGAGCACGCCAGGCACTCCTGTCTTCCACTGCCTCCCGCAGTTTGGTCAAACTCATGCTGGTAGCTTTGAGAACACTGTCCCACCATCTCGTCCTCTGTCGTCCCCTTCTCCTTGCGCCCTCCATCTTTCCCAGCATCAGGGTCTTTTCCAGGGAGTCTTCTCTTCTCATGAGGTGGCCAAAGTACTGGAGCCTCAGCTTCAGGATCTGTCCTTCCAGTGAGCACTCAGGGCTGATTTCCTTCAGAATGGAGAGGTTTGATCTTCTTGCAGTCCATGGGACTCTCCAGAGTCTCCTCCAGCACCAGAATTCAAAAGCATCAATTCTTTGGCGATCAGCCTTCTTTATGGTCCATGGACGAAGACAATTCCAGTTCTTACAAATCCTTAATCAGTCCATGGTTCAGATTTTTGCTCCAAGTCTTTTGTCAAACCTGCTAATAAGTGTAGTTGTTTGCAATAATTTTTCAATTACATGTTATACTTCCCCCCATTCTTTGCTGAAGTTTGATTCTTCCTGTGAGTTTTGCCAATTCAGCATAGTTCATTCGTTTTAACTGCCACTTCTCTCTGGTTGGAACTGAATTACATCTCTGGGACAGCAACATTCGGGCAGCTGTGGTCACATACACGAACAATTTCTCCTGGTCTTTTGGGATCTCCACACCTAAAATTCCTAAAACGAAAGCTTCTGGTTTCTTAGAAAAGGTTATTTTCAACATTCCGCCCAACTCATAGTGTATCATTTCCCTGAAAGCTTTTATCAACTTTACATGACCACCACTTGTGATAAAAGGTGCCCTCTTTCTCTTTACATTTCCAGCACATATTATAATTTGATTTATATATTTTAGCTAATTTACTAGGAGTTAAATACCAAAGGTACATAATTTTCATATAGTATAGCATGCTGTAAATTTCAGATCTGCAATCCATAATCTCTCCCACACTGCTAATTCAATATTATAACCAAATCCTCGCCCAGTGTATCTTCACTGATTTGACCTGTTTGCCAGTCCCATAGAAGTTTATACATTTTAGAAATTAATTTCTTTTTATTTTCCAACACCTATCTTTCGAACTGGGAGGTTTTATATGAAAAACCTTTCTTTTTATCCAGCTTAAATACTTCATTAAGCAACCTAGCGGTTATTAGTCCTCTTATTCATACCGCCTCAATTTTAAATCTTGATCTACCTCTTTTAATAATTCTTTATAAGTTACCCATGAGTCATATGAGTCATTCCTCATATTTATTTTTTTCACCGATTTTGCTTCAAGTGGAGAAAGCCACCACGGTATCTTTTGTTCTAATAATTCTTTTTACATTTATGCCACAACTCATATGCCAATTCCCTCTGTTATGGAAAAATCTAGTTGTGAGGCTGCTCAGTCCCCCAGCTGGTCGGGCAGAGCCTGCGGGTCCCTGCGGAATAAAGGAAGGAGTCCAGCCAACCAGAGCAAATAGCTGTAGACCAAAATTGATTGCGCAACAGGTTCAAAGAGGAATTTTGAACCCCGAAGATGGGGTGACCAGGACTTTTAAAACTTTCTCACTATATCCCAGAATACGGTTCGTATAGCATCATTGCTACATCACTGACATGTCACAAAAGGGGAGAGGTAGACAGGGGTTACTAGGACTTGCAAATCAGAAGGTCGGTGGTTCGAATCCCCGTGATGGGGTGAGCTCTTATTGCTCGGTCCCTGCTCCTGCCAACCTAGCAGTTCAAAAGCACGTCAAAGTGCGAGTAGATAAATAGGTACTGCTCCAGCAGGAAGGTAAACGGCATTTCCATGTGCTGCTCTGGTTCGCCAGAAGCGGCTTAGTCATGCTGGCCACATGACCCGGAAGCTGTATGCCAGCTCCCTCGGCCAATAAAGTGAGATGAGCGCCGCAACCCCAGAGTCAGCCACGACTGGACCTAATGGCCCCTTTACCTTTTAGACAGGGGTTACACTAGTTTAACCTTGGCAAACATGTCCAGACAAGTCCTTGGTACAAGATTAGGGTAAGCAGACATGGTAGGGCAAGACCCAGGTATAAGATTAGGATAGGCAAACATCTCTGAAGTCCCACCACCCAAAGTACAATAGAACTTCCTTTGCATGTCTGGACCCCTTGGCAAGTTTGGTGATGGGATTAGGCTGATTGGCCAACAATCAGCTCAGCAATTGTCCCCTCTGGGGTAGGAGATGTGTATAGTATACATGTCCTCACGCTTGGGGTTTTTTCCAAGACCAAAATAGTGTTGAAATGGAGGAAACTGGCAAAGGAGTTGATTTTATATGATTGTTAAAGTTAGGTAACTTCCGCTGAATTAATTATGTGAATGGGAATACAAAAAAGGGAGGTGTGAGGAGGTCAGAGAAATAAGTTAAGGAGAATTCTGAAAATCTGAAAAACTGATTTGTTTTTAATTTTTTTTGTCTGTGTGTTTACTATGTTTTATGTATTTTTATATTTTTTTGTATCTTCTTTTTCTATTTTTCTCTGTATTTTTTATTTTTGGTTTTGATATCTTTGTCTTTTTATAAAATCTTAATAAATATCTTTAAAAAAAAAAAGTTAGGTAACTTCCCTGAGCTGTCAAGTCAAAAGGATACATTTATGCATAACATTTGTAACATTTAACAACTTTAAAGATGTGCCCCCCCCCCGTAATTTCCGTAACACCTTTTAACACGGTTCAAGAAAGCTTTATGAACTTTAACCTTGTCATACCACAAATACGCGTGCCAACCAAATGTATCATGTCCTTCCAGATCTAATACATAACCATTTTCTAACGATATCCATTCTTTTAGCCAACACTTGGCCAGGTAGGTTAAAGGTACAGTCCTAAGCACATGTCCGAGAAAGGAAGTAACTAAATTGTGCACTGGGGTCAGTGGAGTTTATTTCAGATGAACATAGGTATGCTCGAGACTGGGGACAGGGGATCAATGAAAAGTTTCATACTGATTGCCACTGGAATGAGATGCCCAAAGCAGTGAACTTCGAACAAAAAAGATCATTGGTGTTCACGTTAGATTTCGTTATTTATTCTACGTAAAACAAATGCAACATAATTCATCAGAAATAAAACATCCCCCCCGCTCCCAGCTTACAAGACAATATTATGTAAGTTTCCAAATATGGCTCCCTGATCTCTTCCACAGAAACATTTGTCTGTCTCCATCTGTCACAACTTGTTCAAATACAGTCATACTTCGTGTTGTGTCCGTTTCATGTTGCGTCTTTTTGCCTTACGTCCCGCGGCAACCCGGAAGTACCGGAACGGGTTACTTTCGGGTTTCGCCGCTTGTGCATGTGCAGAAGCGCTAAATCATGCTTCGCGCATAGCTGTCAACTTTCAGATTTGAAAATAAGGGATCAGCAGCCTCACCTGTCCTGGGGACAGTCTATGGGATATCTAACAATCCGGGACGGCAGCGGGAAACGGCGCTGGAATAAGGGAATTTCCCGCAAAACAAAGGAAAGGTTGACAGCTGTGGCTTCGCAGCGCTTTGAGTTGCGGGCATTTCACGTTATGGACGGGTCTCTGGAACGGATCCTGTCCGTAACACAAGGTGTTGTTGTTGTTTAGTCGTTTAGTCGTGTCCAACTCTTTGTGACCCCCTGGACCAGAGCACGCCAGGCACTCCTGTCTTCCACTGCCTCCCGCAGTTTGGTCAAACTCATGCTGGTAGCTTCAAGAACACTGTCCCACCATCTCGTCCTCTGTCGTCCCCTTCTCCTTGTGCCCTCCATCTTTCTCAACATCAGGGTCTTTTCCAGGGAGTCTTCTCTTCTCAGGAGCTGGCCAAAGTATTGGAGCCTCAGCTTCAGGATCTGTCCTTCTAGAGAGCACTCAGGGCTGATTTCCTTAAGAATGGATCAGTTGGATCTTCTTGCAGTCCATGGGACTCTCAAGAGTCTCCTCCAGCACCATAATTCAAAAGCATCAATTCTTCGGCAATCAGCCTTGTTTATGGTCCAGCTCTCACTTCCATACATCACTACAAGGAAAACCATAGCTTTAACTATACGAACCTTAGTCGGCAAGGTGATGTCTCTGCTTTTTAAGATGCTGTCTAGGTTTGTCATTGCCTTTCTCCCAAGAAGCAGGTGTCTTTTAATTTCGTGGCTGCTGTCACCATCTGCAGTGATCATGGAGCCCAAGAAAGTAAAATCTCTCGCTGCCTCCATTTCTTCCCCTTCTATTTGCCAGGAGGTGAGGGCCCAGTGGCCATGATCTTCTTTTTTTGATGTTGAGCTTCAGACCATATTTTGCGCTCTCCTCTTTCACCCTCATTAAAAGGTTCTTTAATTCCTCCTCACTTTCTGCCATCAAGGTTGTGTCATTTGCATATCTGAGGTTGTTGATATTTCTTCCGGCAATCTTAATTCCGGCTAGGGATTACCACTGTACAAAGTCATTGCAAGGTGTTAACTTTGCAGAGTTCCCCCGTCTAAGCAACAAGAGTGGCTCTCTTATTTAATCTCTCGTCTAAAGTCTCAAAAGAAGGCCAGTGATAAATCCTATTCCATGCCGTTCATTGTGGTGCAATTAATCCTCCGGAAGCTATACAACGAAGGTGCCAGGCACACCTCTGGGTAGAGGGAGTTTTGCAGCTTAGGGGCCACCACAATGAAGGCCCTGTCCTTCGACATGG
This sequence comes from Podarcis siculus, assembly GCA_034642415.1. Lineage (NCBI taxonomy): Eukaryota > Metazoa > Chordata > Lepidosauria > Squamata > Lacertidae > Podarcis > Podarcis siculus. The sequence goes on from JAXCMG010000059.1 coordinate 3,954,927, forward strand.
ACACAGCAGGTCATAGGTTCAGGCAACTGGTTAATTTTTAACATCGGCCGTGGTTAACAAAATTTTAGGTGCCTTCAGCGGATGGAGGAAAATGTTGGGAAATGGGCAGCGTGGAAAAGAAGAGAATAATAACCCTCTTTCAAGCAAGCAGTGTAGCAAGTTCATTTAAGTATGAAGAAAACCACACTCCTGAATTGACGGATTTGTTTGCCAAGAAGCCTGTAATCTTATCAGCAGATAAGCGCACAGGGCTGGATCTGGTGGTTCCCCCACCCTCTGACAAGGTGTTGAAAAATTCCCCAGGATTCCCTGATAGCCTGGTTAGGGGAGCGTGAGCAGCCTGAGCCTTCTGCTGCACAGCTGCTTTTCTATTGAAATTGGGCGGCAAAAGGAGTACAGTGGTACCTCTGGTTGCAAATGGGTCCGTTCTGGAGTCCCGTTCGCAATATGAGCAGAACGCAATCTGCACGGGTCACGATTCGCCACGTCTGCACCTGCGCCTGCGCGTGGCTGGGGAAACCCAGCCAGATGGGCGGGGTACAAATAAATTACAATTATTATTATTATTATTATTATTATTATTATTATTATTATTATTATTTTGCACGTATGTGCGAGCGGTGAAACCCGGAAGTAACCCTTTCCGGTACTTCGGGTCGCCATGAGACGCAACCTGAAAAAACGTATCATGAAGCAAACGCAACACGAGGTGTGACTGTACCAGTGAATGCCGCCAACTTGGAATTTCGGCAGTGATGCAGTTGGAGGGGCCCTCCAAAGGTCATCTAATCCAGCCCGCTACACTGCAGGAATCACAGCTAAATTATCTCTGGCAGATGACCTTCCAACCTCTGCATAGAAACCTCCAGCGAAGGAGAGTCCATCACCTCCCGAGGGAATCTGTTCCACTGTTGAACAGCTCTTGCCTTCAGAAAGTTCTTCCTAAGGTTTAGTCGGAATCTCCTTTGTTGTCCTTTGATGGCATTGGTTTGGTGTCCTGCCTTCTGGAGCAGCAGGAAACAAGCTTGCGCCATCTTCTATGCGACAGCCCTTCAGATATTTGAAGATGGCTCTCGCGTCACCTGTCGGCCTTCACCACACTGAGCCAGTGTGGTGTAGTGGTTAAGAGCGGTAGTCTCGTAATCTGGGGAACCGGGTTCGCTTCCCCGCTCCTCCACATGCAGCTGCTGGGTGACCTTGGGCTAGTCACACTTCTCTGAAGTCTCTCAGCCCCACTCACCTCACAGAGTGTTTGTTGTGGGGGAGGAAGGGAAAGGAGAATGTTAGCCGCTTTGAGACTCCTTAAAGGGAGTGAAAGGCGGGATATCAAATCCAAACTCTTCTTCTTCTTCTTCTTCTTCTCTTTTCCGGGCTAAACGTACCCAACTCCCTCAAACGTTCCTCAACCGGTGTCTTTTCGTTCTTGGGAAATCTCCTTTTGTCTTCCTTTGCGAAAATTTTCACCAGTGCAATAAACGAAAATCTGCACTCAGGGCAGATCACAGAATAAAATACAAGATAAAAACACAAGTAAATATGTAAAACAAAACAGCAAAACAGTGACGCGCCCCCCCTTTCCCATAGACACATTTAAAAGGAACCTTTTTGCCTCTAGTTTAAAAATATGTAATGAAGGCGCCAGGTAAACCTCCACGAGGAGAGCATCCCGCAGACGGGGAGCCACTGCAGAGAAGGCCCCGTTCTTATATTGACACCCTCTGGACCTCATGTGCAGAGGGCACATGAAGACTGGCCTCAGATGATGAGGGTCCAGATGGGTTACGTTCCTTTCTGCTGAATTAAAAACTTTTGCAGCCTTTCTCCCAGAGGGGAGTTGCTCCAAGCTCCTTGATCATTACGGTTGCCTTTTTCTGAACCTTGTTAGCTCTCCAGATCTGGCGCTCTATTTAATCAGCGGCTGTAACTATTTTTCTCCCCAAGGTCTGGGCTCCCTGCGCCAGCTGTAAACCACCGAAATCATGCCATGGCCAAAAATGAACAGGGGTGCAACCCCTTTCTCTCTCCTCTTCTTATGGGCTACCTACATGTCTGCAACAAGGCAGGCAGAGGACATGGTGCCCCTGGAACAGCTCAGCAGCTTGCAACCATCCAAAGCGTCTCTGGTTTATTTTCGGAGGGACAGTGAGTATTTTTCCCCATCTGCGTTTTCATTGCATTTGGTTAGTAGGGTTGGTTGGTTTGTTGTTATTGTGATATAGTGGATTTGTATCCCACCTTTCTCCCAAGCCGGGATTCAAGGCGGCTTGCAACATTAAAAAACTATGATATAAAATACAAAGTACCGTATTTTTCGCTTTATAGGACGCACTTTTCCCCCTCCAAAAATTAAGGGGAAATGTGCGTGCGTCCTATGGAGTGAACACAGGCTCCTTGGCTTCAGCGATAGCAACGTGAAGCCTCCAAAGCGCAGAGGGAGGGCTCCCTCTGCGCTCCGGAGGCTTTGCGTTGCTTTCGCTGAAGCCTGGAGAGCGAGAGGCGTCGGTGCGCACCAATCCCTCTCGCTCTCCAGGCTTCAGGGATAGCCGCCTGAATGCCTTCCGAGCGCAGCTCAAGTTCCCGCTGTGTTCTGGAGGCTTCAGGTTTCTTTCGCTGAAGCCGGGAGAGTCTTGCACTCCCGGCTTCAGCAAAAGGAACCTGAAGCCTGAGGAGCACAGCGGGAACTTGCGATGCTCTCGGAAGTCTTCAGGGATAGCCATGCGCAGACCCTCCGGCAGGGAGAGGCTTCTTTAGCCGCGCGCAACTCCTCCGGCAGGGAGAGGCTGCGGGGGGCTATGGCTTCTTTAGCCCTGCACAGCCTCTCCCGGCTGGAGAGGTTGCACGTGGCTAAAGAGCAAGCCAAGCCAAAGTATTGGCTTCTTTGCTCTTTGGGACTGGGGGGGGGGGGACCCGGGCTTCCCCCGGCAGCCCCAGCAGCTCTGGGAGAAGCAGACAGGCTGCGTGCAGCCTGTACGCTGCTCTTTGGGCCTGGGGGGGAAATAAGATTTTTTTTCTTGATTTCCCCCTCTAAACACTAGGTGCGCCCTATGGTCCGGTGCGCTTTATGGAGGAAAAAATACGGTAATAAAAAGAAACGCATTAAAAACAGTAGCTGAAAATCAGAACCAGCAATTAAAATCCAGTTTGCCCTGACAACAACCCGGTGATCAGCATCATGAGCACTTTAGTTTCTAAAAGGCCTGTCTGAGCAGGAAAGTCTTAGCCTGAAAGAGGCAGCCAGTCTAACTTCTCTTGGGAGGGAATTTCACAACATACGAGTAAAGGTTTGGAAGAGAGGTTCTTTGCTCTCTTGTAGCAGAGTTAGCACGGTGGCAATTGCTCCCAAGCACATTAAAACTTGCTTAGATTTATATCTGCCCTTATCTACCTGTAAAGAAATGTTCCCCATGAAAAGCTTAGGCTAGAATAAATCACAGACACCCAGTTTTGCAAAAAAGTGACGATTTTACTCACAGAGTTGCAGGAGTAACAGCCAGCACATCTCCATACATTGGCAGTAAAATGAAGAAGAAATGAAGATTCCATGTGACTTTTTTAAAAAAGAATTTGGTCGCCTTTCAAAAGCAAAGATGCAGACAGTAAAAACCTCCGTTTGGAGAGATTCATTTACTTGCAGCATCAGTTGAACCGGTAGCCATTCTTGGGGTCTGCTGCTTGATCCAGGAAATGGCGCAGAGAAAGAGAGCACAAAAGAGAGGAAGGAAACAAAGGCTGCTGGGAACCTGCTGCATCCCACCCACGGCAACTTGAGCTCAGGGCTCAGGTTAACCCTTTCATGCATGCAAATGTGAGTCAGCAACTGTATATTACAACAGGGGCAGCCACAGAAAAGGCTCTGTTTTCTTCTCACCGCCAACCGTGCCTCTGATGTTGATAGGACCGAGAGAAGGTGCTCACCTGAGGCTCATAGCACCTGGGCAGGTTTGTCTAGGGAAGAGGTTTTCAAGCTTTTTGAGTCCACGGCTCTTTTGATCAACTACATTCTTTCTGTGCCACCCCTGTGGGGCTCAGGAGCCCAGTAATGTCACCCCTTGCCCACAGAGTGGGCAGCCTCTCAGCCTTTTTTGAACACCCTCCCTTGTGGAATGTTCCATCAGCCTCCTCTCCTCTCTCCTTGGGAGTCCTCTGGGCGGCCGCTGCTTCCACCCCTGGTCTCTGAGCTGCCCCCTGGCCAGCCCCAGGGGCATCATTCGTCTGGGGAGCCTGCAGCCAGGACTGCTGCAACAAACACTTTTGCAAGCCTTTGGGAGGCAGAGACACGAGAGGGCATCAGAGGAGGGAGGGGAGGAAAGAGGGACAGAGGCCAGTCTTGCCCATGGCACCCCTGACCATCCCTCAAGGCACCCCAGGGTGCCACGGCACACTGGTTGAAAACCACTGGTCTAGAAAGATGCGCTGTTTCAGGCAGACTGGGCCCAAGCGATTTAGTAGTGGTGGCTCATATTAATACAGTGGTACCTCGGGTTAAGTACTTAATTCGTTCCGGAGGCCCGTTCTTAACCTGAAACTGTTCTTAACCTGAAGGACCACTTTAGCTAATGGGGCCTCCTGCTGCCGCTGGAGCACAATTTCTGTTCTCATCCTGAAGCAAAGTTATTAACCTGAAGCACTATTTCTGGGTTAGCGGAGTCTGTAACCTGAAGCGTATGTAACCTGAAGCGTATGTAACCTGAGGTACCACTGTAATAATAATAATAATAATAATAATAATAATTAATAATAATAAAATTTATACCCCGCCCATCTGGCTGGGTTTCCCCAGCTACTCTGGGCGGTTCCCAACAGAATTTTAATTACACGGTAAAACAGCAAACATTAAAAACTTCTCTAAACAGGGCTGCCTTCAGTTGTCTTCTAAAAGTCAGATAGTTGTTTATTTCCTTTACATCTGATGGGAGGGCGTTCCACAGGGTGGGCGCCACCACCGAGAAGGCCCTCTGTCTGGTTCCCTGTAACTTCACTTCTCGCACTGAGGGAACTGCCAGAAGGCCCTTGGTGCTGCACCTCAGAGTCCCGGGCAGAATGATGGGGGTGGAGACGCTCCTTCCGGTATACTGGGCCTTTGAGGCCGTTTAGGGCTTCAAAGGTCAGCACCAACACTTTGAATTGTGCTCGGAAATGTATGGGAGCCAATGTAGGTCTTTCAAGACCAGTGTTATGTGGTCTTGGCGGCCGCTCCCAGTCACCAGTCTGGCTGCCGCATTCTGGATTAATTGCAGTTTCCGGGTCACCTTCAAAGGTAGCCCCACATAGAACGCATTGCAGTAGTCCAAGCAGGAGATGATAAAATGCTCTTCACTGAATATTTCAATTCCAAAGCGGTGGACAATGAAATAACATAAGAGTAAAAAATATACGGGGGGCAGGGAGGTAATATACCTATTAAATGTGGAAACAGGGACTTAGCAGATGGGCAATGAAAGCAGATCAAGGCTGGGAGCCTTGATGATTGCAAAGAGCCTTGTAAAGGTGAAGGGACCCCTGACCGTTACGTCCAGTCGTGGCTGACTCTGGGGTTGTGGTGCTCATCTCGCTTTACTGGCCAAGGGAGCCGGCATACAGCTTCCAGGTCATGTGGCCAGCATGATTAAGCCGCTTCTGGCGAACCAGAGCAGCGCACGGAAACGCCGTTCACCTTCCCGCAGGAGCGGTACCTATTTATCTACTTGCACTTTGACGTGCTTTTGAACTGCTAGCTTGGCAGGAGCAGGGACCGAGCAATGGGTGCTCATCCCGTCGCGGGGATTCGAACCGGCGACCTTCTGATCGGCAAGTCCTAGGCTCTGTGGTTTAACCCACAGTGCCACCCATGTCCCTTTATATACTACATGGCAAAACCGCCCACTCCTTGTGACTGGGAAGATCTCACTGTCCTTCTGCATAAGCTTGAGGATTTCAGATTCAGCTATAATTTCTTGTGGCGAGTGCCGCATTTCGACTCCTGCTTTTGCATTTAATTTATATTTGGTTGGGGAGCTGGTGGCAGCCCCTCCCCTGCATCAGAAAGCCCCGTGAAACCCTGCGCACATTAAACAGCGTCCCAGAAATGTTTTAGCAATAATTGCAATTGTTCTTGTGAAGCAGAGCAGGCTCTTGTTTATCTTCCAGCTTCTCCATCTGCTGAGATGTTCTTGGAACAGCTGGAGAAATCCACAGAAGCGCTCCGAGATTATGGGATTTCAGTCCTCAAGGTACAAGGAAGTGTCACCCCCCCCCCCGTAAAAACAACCAAGGAAGCCTTTCCATTTATTTCAAGCCCCTAGAAGGACTAACTGGTGTCTTCCTTGTTGCAAATGTTCCGCGGGGCTATTTGGCCATAAGTTGCCTGCGGATTCCTGGCGAAAGTTTTTCTCTGTTGCTCCAAACAAGAAATGGATCTAGAAAGCTGTTTTATGCAAGTTAGAGCATTTGTCTGCCCGGCTCAGCCTTGCATAGTTCAGCCTTCATCAACTATTTGGGGTGGGAGTGTGGGGGGGTCACGACTTTGTTCCATTGTTGTTTTATTATACATTTTGTGTCTTTGATATTGTGTTTTTATTGCTATGGATTGCCCTGAGATCTACGGATGAAGGGTGGTATGCAAAGTTGGTTGTTGTTGTTAATAATAATAATAATTTGTGCTAAAATTGTTTTAATGGGAGATGGGGTTTTGACCTGGGTGGGTGTTGTTTTATATGGGGGTGGGGTTGTTTTAAATTGTTTTTAAATGTTATATGTTGACTTGGACTTTTGTGGGCCAGGAAATTTTTTAGGGGCTTTTTTCTTGGGGAGTGTATATTTTATTAGTGTGTTTACATTAGTGTTGCTAATTGTTTTGATTATTTTTATTACGTATTTTGTGCTGTGACTTTGTGTTGTGAACCACTCTGAGGCCTACAGGTATAGGGTGGTGGAATAATAATAATAATAATAATAATAATAATAATAATAATAATTCTGTGTGAACAATGACAAGCGCATAGCCAGGAGCATAGCATTGTTTTTCAAACACCTGCAGGAGGGAGAAGCAAGGGGAGCCCGTCCTTACATTCTGTACAGTTGAATTTGCTCTTAAGAGCCACCTGTTTGTGATGCTTACCATATTTTTCGCTCTATAAGATGCACTTCTCCCCTCCTAAAAAGTGAGGGGAAATGTGTGTGTGTCTTATGGAGTGAATGCAGGTGGGAGGCTCTGCTCAGCGCTCCCTTTAAAGAGCCGTGTGGAGCGTGTGTGCGACTCTTGGGGGCTTTTCCCCAAGGAGGGAGAAGGGCAGCCCTTCTCCCTTCTCGGGGAAAAGCCCCCAAGAGCTGAACACACACTCGACGCGCTCTTTAAAGGAAGCGTGGCTCTTGGGGGAGCCTTCATCCCGCTGCCCTGAAGAGGCTTCGCCCGGCTATCCCAGAAGCCAGTTCCCTCTTGCTGTTCTGGCTTCTGGGATTCAGAATATTTTTTTTCTTGTTTTCCTCCTCCAAAAACTAGGTGCGTCTTATGGTCTGGTGCGTCTTATAGAGCGAAACATACGGTATTTATCATTCTGTCCAGATAATACGAGTTAATATAAGCCCGTGAGTGCGAGTGTGTTCCAGACATTTTTGCCGAAGTTATTTCAGCAAAGACCTGAGCTTGCCTGACTTCTTCCCGCAGGTCAACTGTCACAGCGGAAAAGCGTCCAGTTACTGCAGAGATGACAGCTCAGAGGGGAAAGCATACCTGTTCAGGTGAGTGATTGATCAGAGTGCAAATGAATAAGAACGATGGCTCTGCATAGTGATATAGATTTGGGGAGGGACTCCCCCCAAGCCCTAGAAGTTAATAAATGGTAGGATTTTGATTATTTGGGATAATTTTCCATCTCCGTCAAGCTAAGCAGTTGGCTCCTTACCTCTCTCGCCCTGACCTAGCCACTGTGATCCACACAACGGTCACCTCCAGACTGGATTATTGTAACTCTCTCTACGTGGGGCTGCCCTTGAGACTGACCCAGAAACTCCAGCGGGTGCAGAATGCCGCGGTGAGGCTCCCTACGGGGTCCTCGCTGCAAGATCACATTCACCCAGTGCTATACCAGCTACACTGGCTCCCGGTGGAGTACAGGATCAGGTTTAAGGTGCTGGTTTTAACCTTTAAAGCCCTATACGGCCTAGGACCCTCGTACTTATGGGACCGCCTCTCCTGGTATGCCCCACAGATTAACTTACGGTCTTCAAATAAAAACATCTTGAAGGTCCCAGGCCATAGAGAAGTTAGGCTGGCCTCAACTAGAGCCAGGGCTTTTTCGGCTGTGGCTCCGATCTGGTGGAACGCTCTGTCACTAGAGACTTGGGCCCTGCGGGACTTGACATCTTTCCGCAGGGCCTGCAAGACAGAGCTGTTCCACCAGGCCTTTGGCCAGGGCACAGCCTGACTCCCTCCCTCGGCAATCTTCGTGGAGCTCTGGCACAATGATTGCCAGTGGCTTGATATGAATCAATTTTATAATGAATGATTTTAGAGTGTTGTTAGTGCTGTATTTTTGTACTGTTTTATTGTTGTTAGCCGCCCTGAGCCCGGCTTCGGCTGGGGAGGGCGGGATATAAATAAAATTTATTATTATTATTATTCTGAGTGTGATGTTGGTGTGTCTTTTAGAGTGGTCTACAGCTACACGCAGGGCTTGCAAAAAAATAAAAATAAAGGCAGTGGCTGAACCACGTTGAGCCAAAGGAGGATGCTCTGGGATATCTGAAGGGCCGTATTTCTCCCCTACGATCCTGCCTGGGCTCTGAGATCTTCAGGGAATTCCCTTCTCTCAGTCTTTCCACCCTCCTGGAGGGAGCCAGGAGACGGCCTTCTCGGTGGTGGCTCCTTCCAAACAACTTTGGAACTTACTCCCCAGAGAAGCCAGACTGGCTCCCCACCCCTTGTTGTCCTCCTGCAGGCAGGTGAAGACCGTTTTATTCCGACAGGCCTTTGCGGAAACCACTTGAAGCATCTCAGTTGCTTTTCTTTGATTTGCTCATTGCAAACGGCTCAAAGTCTTGAAATTTTGATAATAAGTCTGATTTGCAATGGGGGTTGAAGAATTTTGATTGCGGCTGTAAATACGAGTCCCTAAGTGCAAATGTCTTTCTCTTAGAGCACAGAGCATTGATGGAGGCTGCTTTCGTCTACGACTCTCTCAAGTTTGCCTTAACCACTGAAGTGATGGTTTTGAGGAGGATTCGGTATGTATTTCACACACACACACGCACACACACACAAAGAGGGAGGCTGTGTAGCAGGGTAGGCAACCTAAGGCCTGGGGGCTGGATCTGGCCCAATCGCCTTCTCAATCCGGCCCACGGACGGTCCGGGAATCAGCGTGTCTTTACATGAGTAGAATGTGTGCTTTTATTTAAAATACATCTCTGGTTTATTTGTGGGGCATAGGAATTCATTCATTTTTTATTTCCAAAATATAGTCCGGCCCCCCACAAGGTCTGAGGGACAGTTGACTGGCCCCCTGCTGAAAAAGTTTGTGACCCCGGGTGTTCCTTTTGCATCAGCAAATAATTGGAATAATTGGGTGCACTCTTCCCACCTTAGATCAAATCTATGCTGCCAGGTGCCATAAGAAAGCTGCAGAGATAGCGCAGGATAGTGCGCACCCCGGAAATTATCTCTTTCAGCTTCTGCCTTATGGAAGAAGGTATAGGGTTATAGAGGCCAGGACTAGCTGCCTGAGAAACAGTTTCTACACAAATGCAATTCTGGTTCTAAACGCAGCATAAGTGGTCTCTAAAGTATAGTGCATTTTAAAATGGGGTTTCAGAGTTTTTAGGGGGTTTTGAATGTTTTATGTAGTTTTTCAATTTCATTGTTCTGCATGGGATAATGACAATAAAGATATTGTATATCGTATATCGTATTCTCGGTCCAGTTTGGTGTTTTTGCAAAGGTGGACAAATGCTACCTGGCTGCGTTTCTTGGCACACCCCACCTGGCACCAGGTGTGTCTGCATTTAGGAATGCAAGCGCACGGGAGGCCAGGTCGGACCCTGTACTGATGCTCTTGTCTCTCCCTCCTGCAGCAGTGGAGAGCCGGACGTGCCGAGCTCAAAGCTCTTTTTCTGCCACTGCAAAGTGGCCACGGATCTGGACCAGCCGTGCCGGAGGACTCTGATGGGGCAGTCTCTGACCACGCTGAACATCCACAGGTTCCTGAAACTGATGGCGGAGCCCCTTGTGGTACGGTTGGTGGTGGCCTCCTTCCCCCCTTCACCCTCCCCCACTTATCCTGAGCTTTCTTCAAAGGCCTATTGGATTATAGAATCGTAGAGCTGCAAAGGGACACCCGAGGGTCATCTAGTCCAACCCCCTGCAATGCAGGGATCTCAGCTCAAGCATCCGTAACAGATGGCCATCCAACCTCTGCTTAAAAAGGAGGCATGGGAAGCAGCTGTCTGTCCTTGCCAGGTCCCCCCCAGCACCCTCTTCGAAGAATGTTGGATTGGGAGACCAAAGTTCAAATCCCCCGCTTAGCTACGAAGCTCCTATTTAACGCCTTTGTTCAGAATCATGAGGACTGGAAACTTGTTTATTTATTTTCAAATGATCTATTCTTTATTTCAGCAATTCCCAACCCCCCAGTATATATTTATTTATTTATAAGGAAACATTGTTTGTTTGCTTAAAGAAGGTAGATTTCCAGGGGAGCACTGAATACAGTATTATTACTTCTTTTTTGGGGGGGCAGGCAGTAGGTCAAATAAATTTGGGGATCTCTGGTGTATTTACGCTGAAATGGCCTCTCTCCTGCAGGCAGAGGCTACAGAAGACCCAGAAAAGCTTTCCACCACTCACCTCCAGCTGGGCCTCCCGCTGATCTTCATCCTGGCTCATGAGGAAACCTTGGAGGCAGATAAAGGAACTGCAGAGTTTGTGGCCTGGCAGCTGCTGGGCAAAGCTGGAGTCCTCCTCCTGTCAAGGTATTTGAAGACAAGAGGTATTTGGGGAAGGGGAGCAATTTGGGGAAGGGGAGAAGAAGTTGGGTGGGTTTCTTTTTAACCATTTATAACCTAAGCACCACCAATCATCCGGCAGAAGTTAATCAAAACAAGTCTGTCAAAAAGGGAGGTAACAATAAAGTATGAAAGAGACAGGTTACTAGAAGTGAAAAAGAAAATCGTGTTAAGGATGAAGGAAGTCAAATGGAAGGAAATAAAAATGGAAATTATATATATATATAGAGAGAGAGAAAGTGTTAGTTAGTTCAGTATTCTTTTGTACGTTATTCTTTGTTCTTTGTCCCCCCCCCCCCCATTCATTTTTTTTTTATTTTTGGGGAAGGCTGTTTGTTTTTTTTTGTTCTTTGTTATGTGTTTATGTTGTAAACAAATTCAATTTAAAAAAAGGGGGGAAGATGGGTGGATTTCTGAGATATCTTCTCACTGTGGGAGCTGACCATCCGCACAGACGCATGAAGGGCCCGGTGCTATGCACATTTACACAGAAGTAAGTCCCACTGAGCAATGACAAACCTAGACAGCATCTTAAAAAGCAGAGACATCACCTTGCCAACAAAGGTCCGTCTAGTTAAAGCTATGATTTTCCCAGTAGTGATGTATGGAAGTGAGAGCTGGACCATAAAGAAGGCTGATCGCCAAAGAATTGATGCTTTTGAATTCTGGTGCTGGAGGAGACTCTTGAGAGTCCCATGGACTGCAAGAAGATCCAACCTCTCCATTCTGAAGGAAATCAGCCCTGAGTGCTCACTGGAAGGACAGATCCTGAAGCTGAGGCTCCAATACTTTGGCCACCTCATGAGAAGAGAAGACTCCCTGGAAAAGACCCTGATGTTGGGAAAGATGGAGGGCGCAAGGAGAAGGGGACGACAGAGGACGAGAGGGTTGGACAGTGTTCTCGAAGCTACGAACATGAGTTTGACCAAACTGCAGGAGGCAGTGGAAGACAGGAGTGCCTGGCGTGCTCTGGTCCAGGGGGTCACGAAGAGGCGGACACGACTAAACGACTAAACAACAACAACAAAGTCCCACTGAGTTCTTCCTGACAATAAACTGAAGGTGTGCCTAGGATTAAGGACAGGGCTCTGGACTAGATGGGTCCCCTTGGGCCTGATCCTGGGGCCAGGCTCTCCTTAGGTTCTTAAAGGCAGGTCGTAGACTGGCATGTGTAACAGGGGGAGCGATGATAACAGCCTTGTATTTGATTTGATTTATTGTACTTCTATGCTGCTTTTCATTCAGATGAATCCCAAATTGACTTACAAACAAGAAATAAAAGTAACATAATGGAACATCACAAATACAGCACAGTTCACACAAAATAATGAACAAATCATCAATAAAACAATCTATAAAACACTGTTAATAAAGTAGCAACTAAAAATTAAGCTAAACACCACAATTGCAGCAGTCATTTTATATCATCAAATCAGCAGGGCATTTATAATCCATAAAACAATATTAAGTTCATATACACACTCTCCGTGCCTTTGAGGGGTTTGCTGCTAACAATAGGCTGTTAAAACCAATTCTTAACTCTAGTCCTGCTAGGTAGAAAGAGGAGAGTTAGCTCTTGAAATGTGGGCGTTTTTAGCGATTTTGGGCAGCATTCACAACCTTCCCCCTGCTTTCTAACCCACAGCTGAATGGTAGAGCAGTCCAGTCCGGCCACAGGAGAGCTGGCCCTTAGATATATAATAATAATATAATAATTTATTATTTGTACCCCACCCATTTGGCTGGGTTTCGCCAGCCACTCTGGGCGGCTTCCACAAAGACCAAAAATACATTAAAATGTCACACATTAAAAACTTCCCTGAACAAGGCTGCCTTAAGATGTCTTCTGAATGTCAGGTAGTTGTTTATCTCTTTGACATCTGATGGGAGGGCATTCCACAGGGCGGGCGCCACCACCGAGAAGGCCCTCTGCCTGGTTCCCTGTAGCTTTGCTTCTCGCAATGAGGGAACTGCTAGAAGGCCCTCAGTGCTGGACCTCAGTGTCCGGGCAAAACGATGGGGGTGGAGACGCTCCTTCAGATTTACAGGACCGAGGCCGTTTAGGGCTTTAAAGGTCCACACCAACACTTTGAATTGGGCTCGGAAACGTACTGGGAGCCAATGTAGGTCTTTCAAGACCGGTGTTATGTGGTCTTGGCGGCCGCCCCCACTCACCAGTCTTATTCACAATGCCTCATTTCAGGTTTTAATGGCTCGTTTTTTATCTTGAAAGGAGCTCCATCAGCTTGGATGTTCTTCCCCGGTGTAACGTCGCCCTCAAGACACCTGAGGAGGTTAGTTCGTTGTCGCTGGTGTCATTAAGACCCCCTCTCTGTTTTGCAACCTGCAGCGGGCCTGCTCAGTAGCAAGTTCCATTGCAGCAAATGGGACTTACTCCCGGGTAAATGTGTGCAGACTTGCAGCCTTGACTGGTTTCAATGATCTGGTATTTCCGCAGGGTGTGCCTGTTAAATACTTGGTTCTGAAAGACGTGGATGAGATCATAGCCTTGGTGGAAAATGGCAAGGAGAGCGAACCCACACAGGAACGGGAGGAGGAGGAAGAAGAGGAGGAGGAGGAGGAGGAAGATGGTGAGAACTACGAACAAGGTAGATTTACTAATTCATTTTATTTGGTAAAAAAAAATTACGCCACTTGATGGTTGAAGTAAAAATCCAAAATGGCTTACAGAGAGAGTAAGGCAATAAATATAAACAACTCTCAAAACATTCAAAAGGTAAAATCAGCACTAAACAGATTCTCCATGTCTGAAGACGGTTTGGAAACTTCAGCTGGTGCAGAATTCAGCGGCCAGGTTGCTCACTGGAGCAAGACGGTTTGAGCATATTGCACTGATCCTGGTCCGACTGCACTGACTACCAATTAGTTTCTGGGCCCAGTTCAAAGTTCTGGTTTTGACCTATTAAGCTTTAAATGGCTCAGGACCGCAACACCTCAAGGACTGCCTCTTCCCATATGAACCTGCCTGGTCCCTGAGAATCTTCTGAGGCCCTTCTGCTTTGTGTGCCTCCTCCTCTAGAGGTCCAGAGAGTGGTGACACGAGAACGGGGCCTTCTCTGCAGTGGCTCCCCTTCTCTGGAATGCCCTCCCCAGGGAAGTTTGCCTGCCACCTTCATTATAAAACTTTAGGCGCCAGGCAAAAATGTTCCTTTTTAAACAGGCCTTTGGTTGACCTGATCAACATCCTATACCGTTTTAAAATGTGGCTCTTTTTTTGGGAGTGGGGTATTATTGGGTTAGTGCTTTTATTTTTATATACTGTGATCTTTTTATGTGAATCGCTCTGAGACCTCCAGGTATAGGGCGGTATATAAATTCAGTCAGTCAATCAATCAATCAATCAATCAATCAATCAATAGGTTTCTCTAAATAGAAATGTCTTTAGCAGGTGCTGAAAAGATGACAGCAAAGTTGCCTACTTGATATCAATAGGCAGGGAGTTCCAGAGTGTAGTTGTTTGTACGTTTCTGAGCACAATTCAAAGTGTTGGTGCTGACCTTTAAAGCCCTAAACGGCCTGGGCGCAGTATACCTGAAGGAGCATCTCCACCCCCATCGTTCTGCCCGGACACTGAGATCCAGCCGAGAGCCTTCTGGCGGTTCCCTCATTGCAAGGTCACAGGGAACCAGGCAGAGGGCCTTCTCAGTGGTGGCACCCACCTGTGGAATGCCCTACTATCAGAAACCAAGGAAATAAGCAACTATCTTACTTTTAAAAGACATCTGAAGGCAGCCCTGTTTTGGGGAGTTTTTATTGTTTGAAGTTTTATTCTGTTTTTAGTCCTCTGTTGGGAGCCGCCCAGAGTGGCTGGGGAAACCCAGCCAGATGGGCAGGGTAGAAATAATAAATTATAATTTTTATTATATTATTGCTTCCGCAGTAAAAGTCATTGATAGCTTCACCCTCCGTGAAGTCGTGGGACGCTTTCTGAACCCTGCCGAAAGCATGCAGCGGGTGCTGTTGTTTTCGTTGTCTTGAGAAGGAGCCTGTGTTGTTTGCCCTGCAGAGATCCAGGACGACGAGGTGGTGGAATCGGTCGTCAGGGACCGGAAGCGTGAACTTCCCCTTGAGCACATCCAGACCCTGACAGAAGACTCCTTTGCCCCTGCTCTGGCAAAGACCAACTCCACGGCCGTGCTCTTCTATGCCAGCTGTAAGTAAACAGCCTCAAATAGCTCCGTGTTTCACCTTTCCAGGAACCAGCTCTCTCTGTTCTGCTGCTCGAAACAAAATAAAATAAATCCTTCCGGTAGCACCTTAAAAGGCAAAGGTAAAGGGACCCCTGACCATTAGGTCCAGTCGTGACCGACTCTGGGGTTGCGGCGCTCATCTCGCTTTATTGGCCGAGGGAGCCGGCATACAGCTTCTGGGTCATGTGGCCAGCATGACTAAGCCGCTTCTGGAGAACCAGAGCAGTGCACGGAAACGCCGTTTACCTTCCTGCCGGAGTGGTACCTATTTATCTACTTGCACTTTGACGTGCTTTCAAACTACTAGGTGGGCAGGAGCAGGGACCGGGCAACAGGAACTCACCCCGTCGTGGGGATTCGAACCGCTGACCTTCTGATCGGCAAGTCCTAGGCTCTGTGGTTTAACCCACAGCGCCACCCATGTCCCGTGAGTGCTTTGATTGATGGAATTAGTCCTGTTCCAGGTGCCACGTAATACCCATTCCACCCTTGTAAGAACTCAGTCTTTTAGTGTGGCAGAGTCCACACTTTGGAACTCCCTGCCACTTGATTATCAGGCAAGAGCCTTCACCGTACTCTTTTGGGCACCTGCTAAAAGCATCCTTGTTAGACAAACCTATCCAGATGTTTAGAAAGTCCATGCGAGCTTTGAATGTTTTTAGTCTATCGTTATTGCAACTTCTCCCTATATATAAGGGTCTGGTGACTTTCCAGCACGAATGTTGAATGGGGCGCTGGGGTGGAAATCCAGCATCCTTGGAATTCCAGGGCCCAGCAAATGTTCTGGGTATTGCTGTATTTTCTGAACAAAAACCATAATAACACCAGTAACACAATTTGACAATTCAGATTTGAATACACTGATATACCTATGACTACACCTTTTTAACAATATTTCCCCACCTCTCTCTCCTCCCCCTCCTTCCCACCACTATCCGCCTTATCGCATAAATATTCCTTCCAGATTTCTTCATACTTATCCAGCCTTAATTTACGTTGACATGCAATTCGTTCATATGTAGATATTATCATCATATTATCAATCCATGTGCTCAATTGAATCTTTTTGCGGCTCTTCCAATTCATCAAAACAAGTTTTTTTGCTTCTAATATAGCACAGTACATCCATTTTTTTTTTACCCCTTGTAATCTCCCATGTTTCTGGAATGTAGTTTAGAATTAAATTCAATTCCCCTAAATAACAATTTCTTTTTATTACTCTTGCTATAAATATCCTCACCTCGCACCAAAATGATCTTATCATCGGACAGTTAATCATCGTATGTACTAAGTTCGCATTTTTACTCCCACATCTCCAGCAGTTGTCTGCATTTGTTATTTTCTTCTGGAAACGTTTTGCTGGAGTCAATTGCACAATTCATCCAGGCTGCAAAATTCCTGTACGCTTTTGGTATGGACTTCCCATTTGTATGGAACTTTGCCTGCCTGCGAAGCAGACCTGAGGAATTTCTGGGGGCCTGGAATAACAGGATCTGTTTTTCTTTTTCCTCTTGGCCTCAGGGGAAGCCGTCTCCCTGGTCGTGATGCAGTCCTATGCCGAAGTGGCTGCCCATCTGCAAGGTATGGAGGCCAGCTAGCGATTTCACTGACACACAGATTGCAGCCCACACACAGACCCCCCCACCAGAGTGATGTAGGACTTCCCCTATAGCCTTCTGCTCAGGCACACAAGTGGGGTGACTATCTTGGGCCAACAGGCCAGCTGGCAGGAGGTCAATTTTTACAGGACCGCCTCTCCTGGTCTGCCCCGCAGAGGACCTTAAGGTCCATGAATAAACATAGTTTAGAGGTCCCAGGCCCTAAGTAAGTCAGATTATCCGCCAACAGGGCCAGGGCCTTCTCAGTGATGGCTCCGACCTGGTGGAATGCTCTGTCTCATGAGACCAGGGCCCTGCAGGATTTAACCTCCTTCCGTCGGGCCTGTAAGACAGAGCTATTCCGCCTGGCTTTCAATTTGAACTTAGCCTGATCTTTTATTCCCCTTCATTCCCTCCCCCCTCCCCCTCCCCTTTTTATGAAGATTACCCGCTCTGGGATCCCACAGCTAATTCTCCCCTGGTCTCCTCGCTGGCCCAAATAGGACTAATTTAGCCAGCTAGCCCTGGGGATCATCTAATGTTTATTGGATGGATTTCCCCCCTAAATTGATTTTTGAATTCTGAATTTATTGTTATTCATGTTTTATACTGTATTTTATGCTATTTTTTTGCTGCATCAATTAAGTGTTTTAAATTTGTTGTTAGCCGCCCTGAGCCCGGTTTTCTGAACCGGGAAGGGCAGGGTATGAATTTTATTTTTTTAATTATTATTATTATTAATTCCCTGGTGGTTGCAGGAGGACAGTGGCTTTGGGTATTTGTAATGGCCAGTAGCAGCAGACTGGAAACTCCCCGGCCAAAGAACTCCATACACATTGACCAGGCTTGCACCCCAGAGAGGTCATTTGGGTGCCACTAACGCGACAGTTAAGGGACGCGGGTGGCGCTGTGGGTTAAACCACAGAGCCTAGGACTTGCCGATCAGAAGGTCGGCGGTTCAAATCCCCACGATGGGGTGAGCTCCCGTTGCCCGGTCCCTGCTCCTGCCAACCTAGCAGTTCGAAAGCACATCAAAGTGCAAGTAGATAAATAGGTAGCTCTCCGGCGGGAAGGTAAACAGCGTTTCCGTGCACTGCTCTGGTTCACCAGAAGCGGCTTAGTCATGCTGGCCACATGACCCGGAAGCTGTACGCCGGCTCCCTCGGCCAGTAAAGCAAGATGAGCGCCGCAACCCCAGAGTCGGCCACGACTGGACCTAATGGTCAGGGGTCTCTTTACCTTTAACGCAACAGTTACCAATGACCAGTCTTTGCAGACGCTGTGCTTCTCCAGCAATTTGACTTCACCCCCGAGACACTGTCTCTTAAGACAGATGGAGGCCAACAACAGCAACATTAGCTCCCTTCACCTGAGGATCACGAGGCAGTTTGCACTATAAAAACCCAAAATGCGTACCGTAGTAACAAAAAAGCAATAACTGGTTTTTGCGTTTCTTTTCTGGAGAAGGGAGTATTTTTGTGTTGCGAACCTCCCTGAGATCTACAAATGGAGGACAGTATACAAATTAATAATATTAATAATAATAATAATAATAATAGCCCTGGAGCTTCATGTTCTGACCAGCATCCCAGTGAAAGGTCACAGAAAGCTGACAGAATATGCCGAATTAGATGGTCTATCAGAAAAAATAAAGAATAAATCAAAACAGGAATTTGTTTCAAAATGGGAGGTTTTCAAAGAATATCTGAAAAATAAATATAGTAGTTTAAATTCTGTCGCAGCATTCGAGGAACTTCAGTAATAGTTGCAAAGTAGATATAAAAATTAGATTTATTAAGAATAAGTTTAATTATGATAAAAGGGTGTATTGGCAATAAGTAATATGAAATTGAAATATGGAGTAGACGGGAGGTTGGGTCTTTAGTGTTAAGACCAATTTATGTTTTATTGTTTTCTAAGAAAATTATGTGTCTACGGTTATTCTTTGTGTAATTTGGTATTTGTTTTTTTTCTTTTTTCTTGTTGTATCGATAAAAATCTTTTAAAAAAGGGGGGGGGGGGGAGAAAGGTCACAATTCAGTGCATCTCCTTTGCAAGCAGAAAGTCCCAGGTCCATCAAGGTGGGACAGGGAGAGACCCCTTTCCGAAACCTTGGAGAGCCTCTGCCAGTTAGTGTGGACAAGGTGGGCCCAATGGTCTGACTCCCATATGATGCAGGGAGCCAGGGCCTGATTCTGAGCTTGTGTTGATTCCTCCCAGGATCTCTCGCCTCTCCCCCTTTCAAGGCAACAGAGGCTGGATTGCAAGGGAAATATTCTGGCCACTAGATGGCAGCAGTTTATTAAACTCCCGCGGACCGCAGAAATCTGGGTGCAGAGCTTTCCAAACCGTGAGCTCCGGTTTGCTAGTAAAGCTGAATTACTGTCTTGTGAAATGACGCATGTCTAAAAAGCCTGAAAAAGTTTGGAAAGCTGTGGTTGGGTGCATAAGAGACAAGGTTGTCTCTAAAGTAACCTGCCCCTCTAGTCCAGCACCCTGTTCTCAAAATGGCCAACCTAAGCCTATGGGGAAACAGCGAGCAGAATTTGAACTCAAGACCAACTCTCCCCCTCCTGTGGTCTCCAGCAACTGGGGTTCAGAAGTATGGCTGCTTCTGACAGAGTAGAGCCATCCTGGCTAGCAGCCACCGATAGCCCTCTTAGTTAATGAAATTGTCCAGTCCCCTTTTAAAGCTGTCCAAATTGGTGGCCATTGTGGCCTCCTGTGGGAGGGAGTTCCACAGGTTAACTGCGCAGCATGAGGCAGCACTTCCAGCTCCTGGCACATCTCCCCTTAACTGCCAATCTTCTCCTGGGTGAGCACGCCCAGTTCTTCTCAACCCACCCTTGTGGGATTTGAGTGGGTTGGTGCAATGGGTTGCCCAAGGATAACAATTGCAAAAGTTACCGTATTTTTCGCTCCATAAGACATACCTGACCATAAGACACACCTAGTTTTTAGAGGTGGAAAACAAGAAAAAAAATATTCTGAACGAAACAGTGGATGTATGATTTTTGTGGTTCATGCTGTGGCCACAGACATGTGATTTGACGGTGAGTTTGGGGTAGCCCAATGCAAAAATCCTGAGAATCCATGTGGATCTGTGCTTTGTAACCACGTTTTTGCGCCATTGAGGCCCCACAAAATTGTGGGTGTGTGGTTTTTTTGGTGAAGGCTGTAGCCACGGACATGCTATGTGATCTGATGGTGAATTTGGGGTGACCCAATGCAAAAATCCTGAGGATCCATGGGCTTTTACCTCCCCCCTCCCAGGCAGCCTCCTAGCATTCCTTATCTCCCTCCCGATCGCTTGCCGATCAGCTGCTTCCTTTCAACACCCACTTCCCTCTTGTTTGCCTTAGTGCCTTTTCCTCAGCTGGAGCAGTTTTTTGCTCCTCCTTTTCTTCTAATTTCTCTCCTTATTGCTTTAGTCTTCCTGTTCCCCCCCCTTTGCAAGTTTGCTGTCTTTACCTTCCCCCTCCCAGGCCGCCTCCTTTATCTCTAGCGTCCCTTATCTCGCTCCCGATCGGCAAACGATCATAGGCTTTGTTTCAACACCCACTTCCCTCTTTCAAAAAAAAGAAAGCATGATCTGCTTTTTGCCCCTGGGCAATTCGGCTCCAGGGACCACGCATTCGCTCCATAAGACGCACAGACATTCCCCCTTACTTTTTAGGAAGAAAAAAGTGCATCTTATGGAGCGAAAAATACGGTATATTTAGTGTGTGCCTTTTAGAAAGGTGCTGATGAAATGTGCACCATTTTTCACTTCGCTTTGCTCTCCTAAATACTTTACAGGCACCCCTGAGATTACGCTTGCAAGGGTCAACTGCTGGGACTGGCCAGACCTCTGCACACAGCAAAACGTCACTCAGTTTCCGACCATCAAGATGTATGTGGAAGCGGGGAGATGGCTGGCCTACTCTGGGATGTGGGGAGTCGAGGAGATGCTAAGGTTCATTGATCTGTAAGTATCCCCCTGGTGTGTTTGGCTCTGAAGTGCACATGGAAGGTGGGTGGCCTGAGGTAGCAATTCTGGAGAATTCAGAGAACCTGTTCTGAGTACAGATTTCTGCTTTAAATGTGCATTCTGCAGTCCTTTGTTATCTCTGCCCCCATCGCTCAGCCCAGACATGGAGGTCCAGCTCCGAGGGTCTTCTGACGGTTCCCTCACTGCGAAGAGTGACGTTACCGGGAACTGGGCAGAGGGCCTTCTCGGTGGTGGCACCTGCCTTGTGGAATGCCCTCCCTTCAGAAGTCGAGGAAATAAAGAACTATCTCACTTTTAGAAGACGTCTGATGGCAGCCCTGTACAGTGGTACCTCAGGTTACATACGCTTCAGGTTACAGACTCCGCTAACCCAGAAAAAGTGCTTCAGGTTAAGAACTTTGCTTCAGCATGAGAACAGAAATTGTGCTCCGGCAGCGCAGCAGCAGCAGGAGGCTCCATTAGCTAAAGTTGTGCTTCTGGTTAAGAACAGTTTCAGGTTAAGTACGGACCTCCGGAACGAATTAAGTACTTAACCCGAGGTACCACTGTATAGTGAAGCTTTTGCCTTTCAGTGCAGACTGAATCAGATCTGTCCCACATCCCAAGTCACCATTGAGTAGATCCCAATCTCCCTTCTTCCCACTCCGGGTGGAGAGACTTGGGGTACCCAAAATCTTAGGCAGTGACATTAAGCGTAGGAAGGAATCGAAAAAGACCCTGTAGACAGGCCTGAAAGTATTTCCCCTGCTTTCTTCTTACATCTGCAGAAGCAGAACCTCCTGTCCGGTGAAGTTGACCACGGCCGAAGAGGTGGAAGACTATTTAAGGATCAAAACTTCAGTTTCTGTTTTGGGACTGTTCGATTCCAGCATGAGTGAAGGTAGACACCTGCCTTGGTTACCAGAAATGATAATACTTCCTATTGCCCTTTACCTGTAGAAAGTGTTATACGTGTTTCTTCTCCTGCTTTCCTTCACAACAGCCCTGCCAGGTAGGCCCTCTGCCATCCTAATTTTGACCGGTGGGGAATGGAGATGGTAAAGGTAAAGGTAAAGGGACCCCTGACCATTAGGTCCAGTCGTGACCGACTCTGGGGTTGCGTCACTCATCTCGCTTTATTGGCCGAGGGAGCCGGTGTACAGCTTCCGGTTCATGTGGCCAGCATGACTAAGCCACTTCTTGCGAACCAGAGCAGCGCACGGAAACGCCGTTTACCTTCCTGCCGGAGTGGTACCTATTTATCTACTTGCACTTTGACGTGCTTTCGAACTGCTAGGTTGGCAGGAGCAGGGACCGAGCAACGGGAGCTCACCCCATCGCGGGGATTCGAACCGCCGACCTTCTGATCGGCAAGCCCTAGGCTCTGCAGTTTAACCCACAGCGCCATCCGTGTCCCTAATGGAGATTGTATCACGACACAAATTGCTGCCCTGGTCAGTTGCCTCCCTCTGGGATTCTCCAGAACAGGGTTTCCCAAACTTAGGTTCCCAACTGTTTTGGGATTACAGTGCCCATCATCCCTGACCACTGGTCCCGCTTGCTTAATCCACTGGTCCTGCAGCAGCTTAATCCAGAATGCGGCAGCTAGACTCGTGACTGGGAGCGGCCGCTGAGACCACATAACACCGGTCTTGAAAGACCTACACTGGCTCCCAGTAAGTTTCCGAGCACAATTCAAAGTGTTGGTGCTGACCTTTAATGCCCTAAATGGCCTTGGTCCAGTAGACCTGAAGGAGCATCTCCACCCCCATCGTCCAGCCTGGACACTGAGGTCCAGCTCCGAGGACCTTCTGGCGGTTCCCTCACTGCGAGAAGCCAAGTTACAGGGAACCAGGCAGAGGGCCTTCTCGGTAGTGGCACCCGCCCTGTGGAACGCCCTCCCACCAGATATCAAAGAGAAAAATAACTACCAAACTTTTAGAAGACATCTGAAGGCAGCCCTGTTTAGGGAAGCTTTTAATGTTTAACAGACTTTTGTATTTTACTATTTTGTTGGAAGCCACCCAGAGTGGCTGGGGAAACCCAGCCAGATGGGCGGGGCATAAATAAATTATTTTATTTTATTTCATGGGATGATGATGGGAGTTGTAGTCCAAAAACAGCTGGAGACCCAAGTTTGGGAACACTGCCCTAAATGATACTAACCTTCTGCACCATGCCACCAATGCAATAGTAGTATGTTGGTGTTGGGCTTATTCTGAGCTGAGTCCAGCTCACAGGCTCACCCTATTCATACCCAAATGTGCCCTTAAGGCAGGAGTTGTGAGCACAGAGACAATGGGGAGGCTTTTCCCATTTCCTTCCTCCTTGCAGAGAAACATTTGAGGTCAATTTGGGAGAGTCAAAATGGTTTCAGGCTGTTTCCTGTACCGTTTCAGACATGTGGTTTATATATTTAAGTATATGTTTGCCTGGGACATTTATGAGCATTTATTTTATACATTTGAGACCTTAAATTCTGGGAATGCAGTCTGCCCCAAAACGGTATTTGAAAGCGGGATCGTGTGTGACTGCCCTGATAGCATCACAAGTGCAAATCATAATGATTCCACTATAAAAAGGAGCATCTGTAAGGTTGTCTAATTGCAGGGTGCTGAGCCTTATCCTTAGGTTCTGACATGATATACGATGGGAGACAGGGAGCTTTCGTCTCTCGAGGCGAGGTCTGCGTTTTGCCACAAAGCGATAAACCTATTGGATTAAGCTTTCTCCAGGAAACTGAACCGGGGTGGCTGGATAAACACCAGCAAACCTGTTTTGATTTAATCTGATAATTAATTATCTGCAAAAATAAATAAATGAGAAAAGCATTAAAGGGAAGGGGGGCTTAGCTGATACCAGGGAGAGAAAAACTTCTTCTGAACTGGATCTCTCTGCATTTGAATCCTCTGGTGCTTCAAGAACTCCTGCTTGTTCCTGTATATTTAGCTGACATTCCTGTGTTGTGGGGGACGGGGGTTGGATTGGATGACCTTTGGGTTCCCTTCTAACCCTACACTTCTGTGATTCAATGATTTACAGACTGGGTTATCTGTTTTTACAGCAAGAGAAGCTTTCGTTGGAGCCGGGAGAGTCCTCAGTGGCTACGTCACAACAGGAATCTATGACGAAGAGGATGTTGACATTCTGTAGGTGGATTGCTAGCTTGCTCTGAACTCATTGAGCGACTCACTTGGTCTAGATCAGGGGTCATCAACTTAAGGTGCAGTCTGGCCCACCTTGCCGACCCCTAGTCTAGGGGTCGAGCAGCGCTTCCCCCCACCGCCAGCCCCACAAGCTCGGGGAGCAGCGGGAAGGCTGCGCGCAGCCTTTGCACTGCTCCCCGAACTGTTCTTTGGGGCTGGTGGTGGGGGAAAGCAGCGCTTCCCCCCCGCCAGCCCTAAATAACAGATCGAAAGGAACCCGAAGCCTCTGGAGCACAGCAGGAACTCCCGCCGCGCTCCTGAGGCTTTGGGTTGCCTTCAGTGAAGGCGACTGAACGCACCTTGAATGCACCTTGTTTTAGAACACACTGAACACACCTTGTTATGGAGGGGGAGCACAAGGAAAAAAATTCTCCCCCTCTCTGCGCAGCACCCCTTCAGCCAAGCGGGAGGAGAAATGGAAGGGGCTCCGTTTCTCCTGCCGCTTCGCTGAAGGGGCGCTGCGCAGAAAGGGGGAGAATTTTTCTTGTTCTCCCCCTCTAAAACAAGGTGCGTCCTATGGTCGGGTGTGTCCTATAGAGTGAAAAATACGGTAATTGATAAACCAGCTGTAAAAAGCTTGTGCGATGATTTGGTTAAGATTCCTTTAATCGGGTGATCTTCTGTATCTTCAAAAGCGTTTTTGAAATGTGTTTCTTTCTGTCTTTTCCTCCCAGGTCCCATAAGTATAAGGCGCCCCTTCCAGCTCTGCTGCTTGCTAGGCCCGAAGCGAGGACGGTCATCCAGCTCTCAAAGTTCAGCGTGCAAGACGTGGTTGAAGTTATCCGCCGTGCATTACTGGAAACCTTTGTAAGCATGTTCTCTGCTTCTGATCTCAGCGTTAAAGATGCAGAGCTCCTTTTTTCGGATTTGGATCTGGCACCCCTTCCTTCCCTTGTAATACTTGTCCGGTCTGCCCGCCCACCTCTCTCCTGGGATTCCTGCATTGCACGGGGTCAGGCTGGATGACCTTTTAGGTCCTTTCCAACTCTATACTTTTCTCTGATTCCTGTTGCTAGAGAGTCAAATAGATAAAAGAAATCTCTGTTGCTGGTTTAGAGTTCAACAAATGGACAACACTAGGCTACCCCAAAAAATGCCTGATTAAGCTCTCGAATGGATTACCCCTTAAAAACTGGGTACATCACGCTGCCCAGCTGATGGGCAAATATGACCGAGATAAAAGAACTTCCCTTATATTCCCAGAAAAATATCTTTAAACGAACCATAAGGGCAGTGGCAACTAAAAACGATCTAAACTCTATGTACACATCCACATGCGCCCCATTGTATTTTAAACTTAGAGAGGCCTAGGAACATACATCTTATTTTAATGAATAGACTTTTGCACGACTTCGGAAAGCTTTTACAGAGTTACACTTACCGTATTTTTCGCCCTATAGGACACACTTTTTCCCCTCCAAAAATGAAGGGGGAATGTGTGTGCGTCCTATGGAGCGAATGCAGGCTTTCGCTGAAGCCTGGAGAGTGAGAGGGGTCGGTGCGCACTGACCCCTCTCGCTCTCCACGCTTCAGGAAGCTATCCGCAAGCCTTGCAAGCCCGGCGGGAGTTCCCGCAGGGCTCCCAAGGCTTGCGGACAGCAGCCTGCAGCCCGAAATCTGGGGAGAGCAGTGGGGCACGCCCCGGGCTTCGGGCAGATATCTGCAAACCTGGAGAGCCCGGCGGGAGTTCCTGCCAGGCTCCCAAGGCTTGCAGATATCAGCCTGTTCTGGGGGCTGGGGTCGGGGAAAGCTCAGGCTTCCTCCGCCCCCAGCCCCGCAAGCTCCGGGAGCGATGGCGAGGTTGCGCAACCTTGCCATCGTTCCCGGACCCGTTCTGGGAGTGGGGTTGGGGAAAGCTCGGGCTTCCTCCGCCCCCAGCCCCGCAAGCTCCTTGCGCAACCTCGCCTTCGCTCCCGGACCCCCAGCCCCGAGGCTAAAAACGAAGCCAGGACAGCTAGCTCGCTGTCCTGCTCGCTGTCATGGCTTCTTTGCTCTTTGGGGCTCGGGGGGGGGAAATAAAATTTCTTTTTCTTTATTCCCCCCCCCCAAAATGTGCGCCCTATAGGGTGAAAAATACAGTAAATACAATAAACTCTGCTTATAGAGATGGGAGACACAGAGGCATACCAACAAACGAACGTGTTTGCGTTAGGGGATGTCTTAAAGTAAAGGACCTTATGCATTATATCCTGCACTGCCCCTTATATTATGAAGCCAGAGAACGATTTTTAGCACCTATAATGACAAGGTCCCCTGGCCAGAACCCCTCTGACATGATTTTATATCTCCTCGCAGACATAGATAAGTATGCGACCTGGCGTGTAGCACTCTTTGCAACTGCCGCTAAGAAAATTAGAGCAAATTATATAGCCAATATAGCCACCAATTGTAAAGAAGATGAATTTATTTGACCCTATCTGCATCAAGCTATATTCTAACTTTATCACCAAACTCCAAATATAATTGCACACTGTATTAATTAGCATTCTTTTTTAGTGTATTAGTGGCCATGTGATAATTTTGGCTTATAAATTTTATTGTTTAATGTCTTAATTTGTATATTAAGGTACTTTTATAGCTCTGTTTAGAGTAGGTAATGTCTTGATAATATTCTTGGGGTTTGGAACTTAATAGGTTAAGAAGTTCCCATGATGCCTC
>JAXCMG010000059.1:3981556-4005819 GCA_034642415.1 Podarcis siculus
ATCAATTAGCGGGGGTCGCGCCAGACCAATAAATCGTGTTATGCACAAATATAAATGTTTTAAGTTTTTTGTATCCATTCAGTATACAGTGGTACCTCGGGTTAAGTACTTAATTCGTTTTGGAGGTCTGTTCTTAACCTGAAACTGTTCTTAACCTGAAGCACCACTTTAGCTAATGGGGCCTCCTGCTGCCGCCGTGCCGCCGGAGCACGATTTCTGTTCTCATCCTGAAGCAAAGTTCTTAACCTGAAGCACTATTTCTGCGTTAGTGGAGTCTGTAACCTGAAGCCTATGTAACCTGAAGCCTATGTAACCCGAGGTACCACTGTATAAATGTTTTAAGTTTTTTGTATCAATTCAGTAATTGTTGAATGATTCTGTGTACGTTGCGGCAGCCTTTGGCTATGTGCAATAAAACTGACCGACTGATTCCTGTTGCAGCCGGAAATCACAGTCGGCAACCTCCCAGAGTATTTCCAGCTGGAGAAACCTTTGCTCCTCCTGTTCAGCGACGGGGCCCTGGCTGAAAGCCAGGAAGGAGAAATGAGGCGTTTGGCCACAGAAGAACTCCGGGAAGAGTTTGTTCCCTGCTGGATGAACCTGTAAGCAACGTCTTAGGGCGGTGATTCTTCGAGGGGGATGGCAAGTGTAGTGGGAAGATTTGAGGGCAGTCAAAGGAACATTTCAACATTTCAGTGTACTACAGTGGTGTCTTGGTTCTCAAACTTAATCCATTCCGGAAGTCCGTTCCAAAACCAAAGCGTTCCAAAACCAAGGCGCGTTTTCCCATAGAAAGTAATGCAAAACGGATTAATCCGTTCCAGACTTTTAAAAACAACCCCTAAAACAGCAATTTAACTTGAATTTTACTATCTTAACTGACCTGGGATCTATGGGTGTAGGGCAGTATAGGTAAAGGTAAAGGGTCCAGTCGTGGCCGACTCTAGGGTTGCGGCACTCATCTCGCTTTATTGGCCGAGGGAGCCGCCATACAGCTTCCGGGTCATGTGGCTGGCATGACTAAGCCGCTTCTGGTGAACCAGAGCAGCACACGGAAACGCCGTTTACCTTCCCGCTGGAGCGGTACCTATTTATCTACTTGCACTTTGACGTGCTTTCGAACTGCTAGGTTGGCAGGAGCAGGGACCGAGCAACGGGAGCTCACCCCGTTGCAGGGATTCGAACCGCCGACCTTCTGATCGGCAAGTCCTAACCCACAGCGCCACCTGCGTCCCATGTAGGGCAGTATACAAATATAATAACAATAATAATAATAATAATAATAATAATAATAATAATAATAATAATAATAATAATAATAATATTAAGAATAATAATAATATATTGTTGCTGGGCTCTTTCTCGAGTTAGAATTTGCTTGTTTTTTATTCCGCATGTGAGTTAAAAGCTTTTACCCCCAAAGGCTTTTTAGATTTGACTCTCTGTGCTGCTGCTTTGTTTTTAACGAATCCATCGACGCCACGAGAGCGTGCCATTTCCCAGAACCCAGGGCAAACTCCTTCTGCGGCCTTCGTGATCCAGAGCCTGCGGTTGTGGCTTAAAACAACCCCAAATGGTTTTGGAGATCGAAATCAGTTTAACGGCATCTGCATCTGACAGGGAGCTCAGACTGGGTCCTTTTAAAGTGGCTCTTTAGAGCCCAGCTGTTTATTTTTCCGCTCACTAAGTGCTATCATTTAATCTCCTGGTTTTTCCAATCGCAGCAAAAACACCCCTGCAGGAAGAGGAATCCTAAAGGCCTATTTCGGGAGCTCCCTCCCTCCGCTGCCTCTTCTCCTCTGGATCAACCTCCATTCCGGGGGACAAGTGTTTGCTTTCCCTCCAGATCAGTCGGTTTCCGAAGTGAACGTCTTAGCTTGGATCGAAAAGCTGAAATCCGGCCAAGAAGTTCCGAGCGGTAAGTATGCAAAGTTGTCCCTTCTTAACCAAATACCGTATTTCTTGCTCTATAAGACTCACTTTTTCCCTCCTAAAAAGTAAGGGGAAATGTGTGTGCGTCTTATGGAGCGAATGCAGGCTGCGCAGCTATCCCAGAAGCCAGAACAGCAAGAGGGATTGCTGCTTTCGCTGCGTAGCGATCCCTCTTGCTGTTCTGGCTTCTGAGATTCAGAATATTTTTTCCCTTGTTTTCCTCCTCCAAAAACTAGGTGTGTCTTGTGGTCTGGTGCGTCTTATAGAGCGAAAAATACGGTACGTCTTGGACTCTCCTCCTGCTGGCGCTCAGTGTCGTTGGCACCCGAAGGCGGAAGGAGATCTGGAGAAAATTCAAAAAGCATTAACCAGACTTCTTCGGTCTGCGTCTGTGCTTGTGACGATGAGATTTCACCCCCTCCCAAAAAAATATGCCATCTGCATTCGGATTTCTTTCCCCCAAGCTTACAGGTCCTCCATCATTGCTGAGAACTTGACTTCTCTTATGAGAAGTTACGCTCGCACTGGGAAATTCTAACCACTGAAAGGATGCTTTTACTGGTAATTCTAAAATAAAAATAATAACAATCAGCCAGTAAAGAAATCTTGCTATTGCTAGCAAACGTGTCACGTTGCTTACTAAAAAGGATTCTGAGATCATGCAAAACTGCTCTCTAGCATAGGGTTACCAGATGTCCCCGGTTCCCGGGGACAGTCCCTAGATTTGCAAATCTGTCCCCGGACAAATTCTGTCCCCGGAATGTCCCCAGATTTGCAAATCTGTCCCCAGGAAACATGGAAACATTCCCTGTTTAGGGAAGCTTTTAATGTCTGATGCATTACTGTATTTTAATATTTTGTTGGGAGCCGCCCAGAGTGGCGGGGTATAAATAATAATTATTATTAATAATAATAATAATTACATGGCAGCGGCAGCCTCAGCTCTGGCTGGCTTCAGGAGCTGCCCGCTGTCATGGCGCCCGCCATTATTCCTTGCCGGTGAGGAAAAATGGCGGGCACCATGGCAGCGGGCGGCAAGCAGCTCCTGAAGCCAGCCAGAGCCAACTACGCTACCAGGCTGGCTCCGGGCTGCTCACTGCTGCTGCTGCCGCCACTACTGAAGGGGAACCAGGGACGTCCGGCGGTACAGATCTTCTGCCCCCTTCCCCCTTTGTTTTGACTGATCGGAGGAGGCTCGGGAGTTGCGGGCGGGCGGCTGTTGCGGCCAGCCGGCCAGTTTTTTAAAAACTCTGCGCATTTATGTTTCATAGGGTGCGAAAGAAGGGCTTTGCACCTTTATGCAATATGCATTTGTGCTTGGGGCCAGGGTCTTTTGCCTCACTATCCCCACTACTGACTCCCTGTTGATAAGGTAAAGGTAAAGGGGCCCCTGACCATTAGGTCCAGTCGTGGCCGACTCTGGGGTTGCGGCTCTCATCTCGCTTTACTGGCCGAGGGAACCGGCGTACAGTTTCCGGGTCATGTGGCCAGCAGGACTAAGCCGCTTCTGGTGAACCAGAGCAGCGCACGGAAACGCCGTTTAACTTCCCGCCGGAGTGGTACCTATTGATCTACTTGCACTTTCCATCTTGTTCCACCTTGTGGCAGGTGGGAGTCCTGTCGTGACAGTCTTCAGTAAAGACCAAGCCTACTGGCTGCTGTTTTGCTCTGGTATTCCTGGATGGTGTCCTTGTTTTTTGTCCAAGGGAGCCCTCGGATTTCTCCGCTAACAGAACCCGTTAACACAACCGTAAGCGCTATCCTGATTTTTCGATGTGCTCTTCCTCTCCCGCCCCCAGCCGTCCTGTCGGGTGACGAGTGGAAGCCCCGCCTCCCCGCCTACGACTTCCTGAGCATGATGGAACCGTCGCTGCCGGAATTTACCATCTACAGCCGGGGGAGCGTCGGAAGCTACCAGAAGGAAGAGGAGGAGGGCCCCCCCGGAGGAAAGTCATCACCGGGGACGGCAAGAGAGGACCCCACGGAAGACTCCGTCGTATCTGAGCTGGAGAAAGACCAGCCGACTGGAGGGGACCTGAGAGGAACAGCCCCCCGTCTGGCAGCAAGGGAAAAGCAGGCGAAACGCCACGCAGAGCTGTGAAACTCGCTGGATTTTCCGGAAGCGTGGATGATGGGAGTTGTAGTCCACCTGGAGGGTCATTGGTGCCCCCGAATCCTGCTCTAACCTACGACCGTATTCAGATTTGCTGGTTTTTCTCCCAGGGCATGGCCAGGGCATGGTCCTTTCCGTACCAGGGCTGGAACCTTGACCCTTGTGTGACCAAAACATAGTTCCACCACTGAGCTGTGGCCTCTCAGTCTCTGGGCAGGTGAATGAGCATTTTCCGGGATGTTTGGACATGGAAAATGGCGACCTCGATGGTGGTAGCTTGGTGTTGTCTTCTTCGCCAAAGGATGACAGATGACTTTTCTTGAAGCATCACCAGGGCCTGTGTGTCCTCCTGCCCGTCTTTCAGAGGTCATTTGTAAACTCTTGGGGTCTTTTGTTCCAAAATGAGCACGAGTTCTGGAGCCAGGAGGCGACTTGTTTTGGAAGGTTTGTGTATGTGTGTGAGAGAGAAATTACAGCTCCTCCAGGCACGCTGCTCCTCGAGAACTCATTCTGATTTGTTTGCGCAAAGGTTTTGTAGAATTGTAGAGTTGGAAGGGACCTCGAGGGTCATGTAATAATAATAATAATAATAATAATAATAATAATAATACAGTGGTACCTCGGGTTACATACGCTTCAGGTTACATACGCTTCAGGTTACAGACTCCGCTAACCCAGAAATAGTGCTTCATGTTAAGAACTTTGCTTCATGATGAGAACAGAAATCGCGTGGTGGCAGCAGGAAGCCCCATTAGCTAAAGTGGTGCTTCAGGTTAAGAACAGTTTCAGGTTCAGAACGGACCCCCGGAACGAGTTAAGTACTTAACCTGAGGTACCACTGTAATAATATTTTATTTATATCTCGCCCTCCCCAGCCGAAGCTGGGCTCAGAGCGGCTAACAACAGTAAAAGTAACACAATTTACATAAAATCACAATCAATTAATTAAAATACATTTTAAAATCAATTCAGAATCAAATTAATGGCAACCAACCGTCTGCAATGCAGGAATCTTTTGCCCAATGTGGGGTTCAAACCCACGACCCTGAGATGAAGAGTCTCATCCTCTACCAATTGAGCTGTCCCTGCCTCACAGATGTTAGGCTGTAGACACTTGCAGGCGGCTGCTGTTTTGGGGTGGGATTCAATCATATACTGGCAAATTGAGGTTGCACAATGGATGGGGAGGTCTTGTGCAACGAACCAGCCATAGCTCAGTTGCAGAGCAGGTTCAACATCTCCATGTGGGGCTGAGAGGAGACCTCTTCCTGAAACCCTGGAGAGGTGCTGCTAGTCCGTGTAGACCATACTGAACTAGATGGACCCAGTGGTCTGATTCAGTTTAAGGCAGCTTCCTAATACAGTGGTACCTCCGGAACGAATTAAGTACTTAACCCGATGTACCACTGTATTCCAAAAGATGTGTGTTTGTGTGTGAAAGGAAGTACAGTGGTACCTCGGGATGCAAATGGGATCCGTTCCGGAACCCCGTTTGCATCCTGAAGCGAACGTAACAAGCGACGGCGCCTCTACGCGTGCGTGGGTCGCGTTTTGCCGCTTCCGTGCATGCGCATGACGTCATTCTGAGCATCTGCGCCTGTGCGAGCGGCGAAACCCGGAAGTAGCGCGCTCCGTTACTTCCGGGTTGCCACGGAGCACAACTCGAAGGCGCTCAACCTGAAGCACGTTCAACCCGAGGTATGACTGTAGTGGAAAAATGCGCTGGAAAGTCTGTGGGATCACAGTTGCTTTGACGCAACTTCGCCCTAATGCCCCTGCAAACAAGCCAGTATGAGCGCTCATTAAATAGCCAACGTTATCTAATCTCCCTCCAAACAAATCAGGGCAAATGCTCAATGAGCAAGTCAGCCAGAAGCAGCCTTTATCCAGTCCTTATCGGGCATTTGTTCAGATTTGTTTGCAAAGTGGCTACAGGACAATGAGCATTCCTCTTGATTTGCTTCCTCGGTGGTTCTATGGCTTCCCATTAAGCACCCACCCACCCTTTGCAGTGCTTTCCCTGTCCCCTTGCCAGCCCCAAAATAGCAGCATGCTGCTCCTGTTGCAGAATGTAGTTACCGTATTTTTTGCTCTATAAGACGCACTTTTTCCCTCCTAAAAAGTAAGGGAAAATGTGTGTGCGTCTTATGGAGCGAATGCAGGCTGCACGGCTAAGCCAGAAGCCAGAACAGGGAGAGGGAGCGCTGCGCAGTGCTCTGTCTCGCTGTTCTTGCTTCTGGCTTAGCTGCGCAAAACCTCCCCAGGGCAGCGGGGTGCCTTCATCCCGCTGGCCTCCAGAGGCTTAGCGGGCTGTCCCAGAAGCTTCCGCAGGACATGGGGATGAAGGTTCCCCGTGCCCTGCGGAGGCTTCGCACAAAGCTAGACCAGCTAGAGGGAGCGCTGCGCAGCGCTCCCTCTAGCTAGTCTGGCTTTTGGATAGCCCCCGCGAAGACTCCGTAGGGCAGCGGGACGTAGGCTCCCTGCTGCCCTGCGGAGGCTTTGTGCGGCTCTTGTGGGAAGTGGGGGGAAGGGACAGAGCACGTGGCTCTGTCCCTTCCCCCACCTCACAGAAAAGCCCCCAAGAACTGTGCTCCCTTTAAAGAGCACGTGACTTTTGCAGGAGATGGGGGAAGGTACAGAGGGCAGCTTACCTGTGTGCAGCCTCTTCCGGGCAGGGGAAGCCTTCATCCTGCTGCCCGTGAGAGGCTTCAGCCAAATCCCTCTTGCTGTTCTGGCTTCTGGGATTCAGAATTCTCCCCCCCCCCTTGTTTCCTCCCCCCAAACAAACTAGGTGCGTCTTATCATCTGGTGCGTCCTGTAGAGCGAAAAATACGGTATTTATAGTCATACCTTGGATCCTGAATGCCTTTGTACTCTGACATTTTGGCTCCCCAATGCCGCAAGCCCAGAAGTGACTGTTCCTGTTTGCGAACGTTCTTTGCAACCCGAATGTCCGACACGGCTTCCGATTGGCTGCAGGAGCTTTCTGCAGCCAATCAGAAGCCACTCCTTGGTTTCCAAATGTTTTGGAAGTCGAACGGACGAAAACAGGCCCTATTGAAGCAGGATTGCTTGATGGGTAAAATCCCCTCCCCGTGTGGGGTGCCCAGGGGTTTGATGCCAGAACGACTTTCACAATTCTGCCACCTTGTAAAAGAGCCAGCCGCTGGCTGGCGTTCATTCTTCACGTGACCAAATGCAGGAACCGGCCCTTGATGGCTTCCAGATGGGTCTGATAGTTGGGCAGTTTTAATGGAGCTCTTGTTATCCGGCCCAGCTGGAGCTCCGACCTGTAAAAGTGACGCTTGTGATTAATAGAGCTTGCTAAGCCGGGCTCTGAAAGCTTTTACGAGCTCATGGGGAATGCTGGTCCACTAGGCATTAATTTTTATCTTGGGGAATGACATTATACATATGGCCATGCTTTATGCCACCTTGAATGGAGGCTGTAAGAGCTCAGGGGCAGGTGAGCAGCAGACGTAGGCAAACAGTGCGTTTGTTATTGCTTTTAAACTGGCCTCGGTCCTAAGATCAGGGAGGGCGTGTGCCTGGAGCCCTGGCCCACCTGCCGTCCCCTAAATGCTTCTCCAAAGTGTCAGGAGACCCTCCTGAAGTCCTGGAGAGCCACTGCTTTTGACAGCGCCGAGCTTGGTGGTCCCGTGGTCTGGGCTCAGTAGAAGGCAGATTGCTACTAAACATTGTGGGCAGGAGAACTGCAGGGAGAAGATGGGATAAACTTACTCATGTCTTCTGTTCTCTGGGCTTTGTAATACAGTGGTATTGAAAAGATTAGAGAAAGTCACAGTGGCTATGAATGGCGACTAACCCTGGTGGAGACTGTGTTTTTTGTTGATTATTTTATATGGTTTATGCTGCACTCGTAATATTCTGTTAAGGTAAAGGGAAAGGGACCCCTGACCATTAGGTCCAGTTGTGGCCGACTCTGGGGTTGCGGCGCTCATCTTGCTTTATTGGCCGAGGGAGCCGGCGTACAGCTTCCGGGTCATGTGGCCAGCAGGACTAAGCTGCTTCTGGAGAACCAGAGCAGTGCACGGAAACGCATTTGAATGAAAAGCAGCATAGAAATGCAATCAAATCCAACTGATTTTATTTTTTTTTATTGAACAAATTTAACAAATCAGATTATAAATCAATATAACCAATTACATATCCCCTTTCCCCCCTCCCTCTCCCACCCCTCAGAGACTTCCCTCAGCTTCCCTCTCCGATTTGTTTATACGTGTTATTCTCTGCATGTTATAAAATTGTACACATCATTGCCTTGCCTATCATATACAGTGGTACCTCTGGTTACGAACTTAATTCGTTCTGGAGGTGCGTTCTTAACCTGAAACTGTTCTTAACCTGAAGCACCACTTTAGCTAATGGGGCCTCCTGCTGCCGCCGCGCTGCCAGAGCCCAATTTCTGTTCTCATCCTGAAGCAAAGTTCTTAACCCGAGGGACTATTCCTGGGTTAGCGGAGTATATAACCTGAAGCGTCTGTAACCTGAGGTACCACTGTAGTGTGATGTTGAATGCCACTTGTAATTATGTTCATTATCTGCCCTAGACCAGACAGCCCCAGGATGGCTTGAAACCGTATAAATCACAGCATTAAAAACACAGTCACAGCTAGAGTGGGTCTCCCCCCCCCTTGTGTATGTGTATAATTGTCAAATTTTAAGATTCTAGCCAATATATCTTCTTGCGCACAAGACTGGCCTGGTATCCACCTCTCTTTCAATTCTGGCAGTCTTTTAGCTTCATCACCAACAAGACATGGAGGTAATGATTGGCTGAGCAAAACAGTACAGTGGTACATTGGTTCTCAAACGCCTTGGTACTCAAACAACTTGGAACCCAAACACTGCAAACCCGGAAGTAAGTGTTCCGGTTTGCGAACTTTTTTCGGAAGCCAAACGTGCTCCGATTTGAGTGTTACACTTACGATTTGAGTGCCACACTTCCATTTTGAGTGTTACGCTGAGGTCTGCCTGTTTTTGCTATTTATTTTGCGTTTTTGTGGCTCATTTTGTTCATTTTTGTGACTGTGTGGAACCCAGTTCAGCTATTGATTGATTGATTGATTGATTGATTGTGTGAGTGCAGCACATTGTTTACTGCTTTCAATTTATGGATCAATGGTCTCATTAGTAAAATTCATGTTAAATTGCTGTTTTAGGGGTTGTTTTTAAAAGTCTGGAACGGATGAAACCGTTTTGCATTACTTTCTATGGGAAAGCGCGCCTTGGTTTTGGAACGCTTTGGTTTTGGAACAGACTTCTGGAACGTATTAAGTTTGAGAACCAAGGTACCACTGTAGATCCATTTATAAGATCCCCTGCAAGGTCTGTGAAGCTGGGCCTGGCTAATTTGAAAATAACATTTTTTTAAAAAACGAACCTGCTGATTTTTGCAGAAAAGTCAAGTTTCAAGGACCACTTTGGGAAGGGCGTCGATGCAGACCTTGAGCATCCTGCCTGGGTGTATATATTTGCTCTGTCTCCCCCCAGCCCAGCCCCACATGCACGATTCCTGTTCAACCTGTACATTTGTAAATAGAGCAGTTCGCACCAAGGGAACCATAAATCCTCTGCGTTCTTTCCTCTGCAAAAGGTGGCCTTGAACTTCGCACCACTCACAGAAAGTGGAAGTCCAAAAGTGTTCTTCTGCTGGGGAGGGAGAAGATGTACTAAGATTAGGGGGAAACCAGAGGAGGAAGTTTAAGTAAATAAGCAGGGAGCACAAATGTCAGGACCAAAGATGAATTTCTCTTAATTAGTGTGGGAACGCTGCTTTGATTCCGCACACCCTTCAATTTGCTCCGGGGATCTCGCTTTGCCAAATACATTTTCCTTTCTGCTGATGGAGGAACCATAGGGATGGAAGAAGAGACAGTACACAAATCTATCCTCTAGGAGAGGAGGAATCAGCCAAAATAAACTGAAATGGCTGGATATGTAAGGGGGTCAGCAGCCAACATAAACTTCATGTAGATTGTAGACGTTCTCAAGCTTCAGAGGAAGAAGCCTCCTTTGGTCAAATTGAACTCTGGGTAGACTTCCTCATGGGCCAGGCTTTGAGGCTTGTGGCAGGATCCAACCCACCCACGAGGGATAGATCCCGTGAGTCGGGTAGGCATTAGGGCGATATCTGGTTTTTAACATGGTGATATATCATCAGCTAAACATTGCAATATACGGATATATCACCATGGCTGAAATAAGAATGGAGGCATTGACTGGCTTCATGGTTTTCCCCAAATTGTGATTTTTTTGCACAGCACACACACACACATCATGATTCGTGATATGTTGCCAGGTCAACAATTATGAAACTGATGTCATGATACGGACGTCAAAGCAGTTTTGGACAATATATTGATTTCTTGCCCACCCCTAATTGTTGTTGTTGTTTAGTCGTTTAGTCGTGTCCTCCTCTTCATGACTCCCTGGACCAGAGCACGCCAGTCCCTCCTGTCTGCCTCCCGCAGTTTGGTCAAACTCATGCTGGTAGCTTCGAGAACACTGTCCCACCATCTCGTCCTCTGTCGTCCCCTTCTCCTTGTGCTCTCCATCTTTTCCAATGTCAGGGTCTTTTCTGGGGAGTCTTCTCTTCTCATGAGGTAGCCAAAGTCTTGGAGCCTCAGCTTCACGATCTGTCCTTCCAGTGAGCACTCAGGGCTGATTTCCTTCAGAATGGAGAGGTTGGATATTCTTGCAGTCCATGGGACTCTCCAGAGTCTCCTCCAGCACCACAATTCAAAAGCATCCATTCTTCGGCGATCAGCCTTCTTGATGGTCCAGCTCTCACTTCCATACATCACGACTGGGAAAACCATAGCTTTTACTATATGGACCTTTGTTGGCAAGGTGATGTGTCTACTTTTTAAGTAGTAGAGATGGGTTATTTTCATGTTCATTTTCCCCGTCTTCAGTTGAGTTTTCCACACTTCTGCATGAAGTAAAGGGGGAAACTTCGTGAAAATCCACCAGCATTTCAGTGCGACATTCTCACAATTTACAATTTGTGTCAATTTTTACAAATCTCACAATTTACACATACTTGAAAGTCTGCCTCACCCCATACAATGTGATTTTACGCGTTGCTTTCCACTGGAGAAGCGAATCACAAAATGTGGATTTCGAAGGATAAGACTGTGTTTCTGTTTGTGCTCTGGGAAGTTCAGGTTAGGGAGGTTCACATTAAGATTCTAACTGGCCCAAATGTCTCCTTCATCCCTAGTCAGGGATGGCTAACCTGTGGGTCCTCCAGATGTTAATTGGACTCAAATCTCTCATCAGCCAATAGTCTGAAGGAGGAAGAGCGTCTCCACCCCCATCGTTCTACCAGGACACTGAGGTCAGCACCGAGGGCCTTCTGGCGGTTCCCTCACTGCAAGAAGCCAAGTTACAGGGAACCAGGCAGAGGGCCTTCTCGGTGGTGGCACCCGCCCTGTGGAACGCCCTCCCATTAGATGTCAAAGAGGAGAACAACTACCAGACTTTTAGAAGACATCTGAAGGCAGCCCTCTTTAGGGAAGCTTTTAATGTTTGTTGCATTACTGTATTTTAATATTTTGTTGGAAGCCGCCCAGAGTGGCTGGGGAAGCCCAGCCAGATGGGCGGGGTATAAATAATAAATTATTATTATTATTATTATTATTATTATTATTTGTCAGCGATGATGGGAGTTGTAGTCCAGGAACACCTGGAGAGCTGCAGGCTCCCTGCCATAGTTGTGATTTCATAGAATCTTGAAAGGGACCCTAGGGTCATCTAGTCCAACCCCCTGCAATGCAGGAATCTCGGCTAAAGCATCCATGACAGATGGACAACCAACCTTTGCTTAAAAACCTCCAAAGAAGGGGAGCCCACAGCCGCTTGAGGGAGACTTTCACCATCCAATAAGTTCTTATTTAATGTGGGAATGCCACAGACCACCTGAACGAAGCTTGCAAAACCACAACGGTCGATGGGGCATAGTTTGGGAACCCTTGTCCTATAGGAAATAGCGTGAAGGTTGTGTGGGGTTCATCCCCTCTGACAATGATGCATTTTGCATCTTCAGCTATGGCTTTTTCTTTGTTTCTTTGGTTTTCAAATCAAAGTTTAACAATCACACATCCAATATATAACAAAACAAAACAAGATTCCAAGGTGTAGTGAAGTTGGGAATTCTTGGTACAGTGGTACCTCGGTTTAAGTACTTAATTTGTTCTGGAGGTCTGTTCTTAACCTGAAACTGTTCTTAACCTGAAGCACCACTTTAGCTAATGGGGCTTCCTGCTGCTGCCGCGCCACCAGAGCACGGTTTCTGTTCTCATCCTGAAG
The DNA here is from genome assembly GCA_034642415.1 of Podarcis siculus. Taxonomy (NCBI): domain Eukaryota; kingdom Metazoa; phylum Chordata; class Lepidosauria; order Squamata; family Lacertidae; genus Podarcis; species Podarcis siculus. Next base: position 3,993,936 of record JAXCMG010000059.1, read on the forward strand.
CAAAGTTCTTAACCCAAGGTACTATTTCTGAGTGAGCGGAGTCTGTAACCTGAAGCTTATGTATGTAACCTGAAGCGTATGTAACCCAAGGTACCACTGTATGTTAAACTTTGGTTCATGTAGGAGTGAGGCATTGTGGGAGAGTTAAAACGGTGGATTTCTGGGGGATGGGTCTCTGGTTTCTTTAACTGCAAACCTCTCTGTCTTTAGAAGTGTGGATCTAGTTGCATCCTGACTCTGGGCAGGAAAGAGATGTTATCTGATTTGTGGATCCTGGCAGCTGGGGGCTTGGATGTGAAAAGGCTATCAGGCAATTTACAGCTCAAGAGCCTGGTACGTGTCAGAAAAGTCTGTGAACAAAGAAGTAGTCTTTTCATCTCAAGGTCCTTTGAGCATAAACAAAGTTCAGCTGTGCTGGCCTCCTGACAATCAGGACATGCAGTTCCATCATGGAGTCATTGGTAAGGTAACAGTAAAGGGACCCCTGACCATTAGCTCCAGTCGTGGCCGACTCTTGGGTTGCGGCGCTCATCTCGCTTTATTGGCCGAAGGAGCCGGTGTACAGCTTCCGGGTCATGTGGCCAGCAGGACTGAGCCGCTTCTGGCGAACCAGAGCAGCGCACAGAAACGCCGTTTACCTTCCTGCCAGAGCGGTACTTGACTTTTAAGTGTTGCAGGAATTTATGTATAGGTTGGGGGGGTTGCCCCTCCAGCAGATATCATGCACATGCAGCCCACTCCCAAAATCAGCACAATCGCTTTTGTGACTTTTGTGATTTGTCCCCACAAAACACTTCATCACAGTTTCTTCCTATCTATTCAAAGGGCCTCTGCTGCAGAATACCAAATGTAACTATGTACTGTAAATGTAAATGTCTCTATGCACTGGCTCACTGGGAAAACTTCAGAAATTCATCTAGACATGTGAGCTCAGCTACTCAGCAGCCCCTCTGCCTGAGTGATACCGTATTTTTCGCCCTATAGGACGCACTTTTTCCCCTCCAAAAATGAAGGAGAAATGTGTGTGCGTCCTATGGGGCGAATGCAGGCTTTCGCTGAAGCCTGGAGAGCGAGAGGGGTCGGTGCGCACCCCCCCCAAAACGAGGTGCACCCCCCCAAAAAACGAGGTGCGCCCTATGGGCCAGTGCACCCTATAGGGCGAAAAATACGGTAATTCCTGGCATCCTGATACCTGAGTGCCATTCCAGAAATAACAAACCCAGATGAAGACAAAAGGGTGTGATTAACTTGACTGGTAAACAGGGAAATGTAAATATCTTTTTTGTTACACTTGATGGGTGTTTGGTGGAGGGCAAGGAGAACCATGGGGCAGGGTCCAGGATGCTCAGATTACTGCCACCAGACCTCCCCTTTCATGATGTAACCATGATGTATGAGTGATGTAGTTTGGGGGGTGTAACATGGGGATTAGCAGCTAATAAAAGTTTGGGGGCTCTTTTGTTTGGGGCTTCCATCTTGTTTCACCTGGTGGCAGGCAGGAGTCCTGTCGCGACAGTCTTCAATCAAGACCAAGCCTACTGGCTGCTGTTTTGCTCTGGTATTCCTGGCTGGTGTCCTTGTTTTTTGTCCAAGGGAGCCCTCAGATTTCTCTGTTAAGAAAAATAATCCAAATATTTTGCTGCTGTGGTTTCCAAAGAATGAAACTGTGTCAGGAATATGTGAATATGGTGCCTTGCAGATGTTTTGGACTACAATTCCCATCAGAGGACATCTGGATTTCCCGCTTTGTTCAGCATGGCAGACTAGCTACCTGGTTCCTGGCTTGTGTTTACGTCTTTCTATCTCTCTCTCTCTCCTGGAATCCTTTTAGCCCTTTCTTCCAGCACATGTTGCTGGTCCCTTGGCAGCTGCCAACCTAAACAGTGATTCCCAAAGTGCTCTCGCAATGCCCTGCACAATATCTAAATCGGGTCGCTTGTGCAATTTTTATTTAAAGTAAAACCTTAATGGTTGACATTAACTCAACACTGTTTAGTCTTGTTTTTGAACAAAAGCCAGCCACCACCTGGTGAACAGCGCCAGAACCCACTAGCGGGCCGATGTGTTTGCTTTAGGATTCGCCCTCTCACTCACCAAAACTTTTTAAATGGAGGGCAAAGAATTTTAAGAGCAATGCCAGTGGAGAATCTGCTCCTGCGTTTACACGTAACCCTGACATCCTTCAAGTGTGATCGCAAAAGCATCATGTGCCGTGGTGCTTATTGCACTGCCAGTATAGAAAAATCAACAGATGTCATCATAAAGGAATTAAAAATGCGTATTTACACAAAGTGCCAGGCAGCGAGTGATCTTTCAAGATGATGATGTCTTCAGATGTCTTTTAAAAGAAAGATGGTTGTTTATTCCCTTGACATGTGATGGGAGGGCGTTCCACAGGGCGGGCGCCACCACCGAGAAGGCCCTCTGGCTGGTTCCCTTTTGCCTGGTTAAGGTAACCATCATATAATCCTAGAGTTGGAAGGGACCCTGAGGGTCATGTAGTCCAACCCGCTGCAATTCAGGAATATGCAGGTGTACTTTACAGCCGATCGAACCTGCAACCTTAACATTTTCAGCACCACCCTCTAACCAACTGAGCTATGCAGCTGGTAAAGTCTGAGTTCCTTAGGTAAAGGGACTCCTGACCATTAGGTCCAGTCGTGGCCGACTCTGGGGTTGCGGCGCTCATCTCGCTTTATTGGCCGGGGAGCCGGCGTACAGCTTCCGGGTCATGTGGCCAGCAGGACTAAGCCGCTTCTGGCGAACCAGAGCAGCGCATGGAAACGCCGTTTACCTTCCCACCAGAGCGGTACCTATTTATCAACTTGCACTTTGACGTGCTTTTGAACTGCTAGGTTGGCAGGAGCTGGGACCGAGCAACAGGAGCTCACCCCGTCGCCGGGATTTGAACCGCTGACCTTCTGATCGGCAAGCCCTAGGCTCTGTGGTTTAAGCCACAGCGCCACCCGTGTCCCCCCTTAGAGCACTTCAGATATTCCACAAATGTCCTTTGTGACGGAGTTTCTCACTTGGCCAACAAGATGCATTTCTCCTCACTTGCCTTTTTCTCTGAGCAAAAGATGTTGCAAGCTTCCCTCAGCAGAGAGCTGCTCGATCATTTCGGTTCCCGTTTTCTGGACCTTCTCCAGTTCTGCAATCTCCTTTTCGAGTCGTGTGAAAAGTGAAAGAGGCTCAACTCCGATGACTTTCCCCCCGTTTTCCTTTTCTCATTCCGGGACCCCCAAGGTTACACTTTTAAAAACATCACATGACCGGTTCCCAGGCTCTGCCTAGCAAAGCTCCCACTTGTTCCCATCGTTGCTATATATATATGTATAAAAAAATCTTTGGAAACACGATTTATAATCGGACGCTGCTGTAAACTATCAGAGCTTTGTTGATTTTCCTCGGATCTCCCTGCATTAGGACTCAGTGACGTCACGTCGGCTTTGACAGACGGAAAGAACACAAGAAAAACCGTATTTTTCGCTCTATAGGACACACCAGATGATAGGACGCACCTAGTTTGGGGGGGAGGAAATAAGGTGAAAAAATTTCTGAATCCCAGAAGCCAGAACAGCAAGAGGGATCACTGTGCAGTGAAAGCAGCAATCCCTCTTGCTGTTCTGGCTTCTGGGATAGCTGGGATAGCTTTGCGCGAAGCCTCCGCAGGGCACGGGGAGCCTTCATCTCCATGCCCTGCGGAGGCTTCTGGGACAGCCCACTAAGCCTCTAGAGGGCAGCGGGATGAAAGCACCCCGCTGCCCTGCGGAGGCTTTGCGCCGCTAACCCCGAAGCTAGAACAGCGCAGTGCTCCGTCTCGCTGTTCTGGCTTCTGGGACAGCCCGTGAAGCGTCTGCAGGGCAGCGGGGTGCCTTCACCCCACTGCCCTGTGGAGGCCTTGCGCAGCTAAGCCAAAATCTAGAACAGTGAGACGGAGCGCTGCACAGCACTCCCTCTCCTTGTTCTAGCTTCTGGCTTAGCCGCGCAGCCTGCATTCACTCCATAAGACGCACACACATTTTCCCTTACTTTTTAGAAGAGAAAAAGTGCGTCTTATAGAGCGAAAAATACGGTAGCTTCCTGGATCAGGCCAATGGCAAATCTACTGTAGTCCAGCATCCTGTTTTCACAGTGGCCAACAAGATGCCTCTGTTGGAAAACTCACAAGCAGGATCTGAGCACAAGAGCTCTCTCATCTCCTGCAGCTTCCAGCAACTGGTATTCAGACCATTGCTGTATCCAACTGTGGGGTGAGAACATAACCATCAAAGCTAGTAGCCTTCAATAGCCCTTTTCTCCAATCCTCTTTTAAAGCCACCTGCGTTAAACCACAGAGCCTAGGGCCTGCCGATTGGAAGGTCGGCGGTTCGAATCCCTGCGACTGGGTGAGCTCCCGTTGCTCGGTCCCTGCTCCTGCCAACCTAGCAGTTCGAAAGCACATCAAAGTGCAAGCAGATAAATAGGTACCACTCCGGCGGGAAGGTAAACGGCGTTTCCGTACACTGCTCTGGTTCGCCAGAAGCGGCTTAGTCATGCTGGCCACATGACCTGGAAGCTGTACGCCGGCTCCCTCGGCCAATAAAGCGAGATGAGCGCGGCAACCCCAGAGTCATCTGCGACTGGACCTCATGGTCAGGGGTCCCTTTACCTTTACGTAGGTGGTCTGTGATAGGGAGTTCCACAGTTTCAACTATGCATTATGTGAATAAATGTTTTCTTTTATCTGCTCTGAAACCAAACCTTATGAGGAACAGCAGAGGAAGTTAGTCTGGAAGAAAAGAGGAGATGGAGCCAATATTTTATTGGGGTGGGGGGAAGCCAAAGGGACCTTGGCCCCACCAGGAATTGGCTCCCATGGTCTGAGAATAAGGCAGCTTCCTATGACTGCAGAGCTTGCAAGGTCTCCCAGACATAAACTTGCCTGGTCATCTCATAACACTGATTGTGCTCAAAACAGCTCTCAGGTTGGCTGGAATACCGTCAAATTTACGAGACATATAAACTGGATAAAAAGAACGGATTTGACAACGAGCCCTCGAAATTTGAAAAGGAATGACTAAATAACAAAGCTAGGACAATTTCAGAATGTACCGACTCCTCCTTGACTGGGAAGTCGAGGAGGAGGAGGTCAAGGCAGTTATGATCAGATGGGCACTCTGGGGTTGTGGTGCTCATCTCACTTTATTGGCCGAGGGAGCCGGCATACAGCTTCCAGGTCATGTGGCCAGCATGACTAAGCCGCTTCTGGCGAACCAGAGCAGCGCACAGAAACGCTGTTTACCTTCCTGCTGGAGCGGTACCTATTGATCTACTTGCACTTTGACGTGCTTTCGAACTGCTAGGTTGGCAGGAGCAGGGACCGAACAACGGGAGCTCACCCCTTCGCGGGGATTCGAACCGCCGACTTTTGATTGGCAAGTCCTAGGCTCTGTGGTTAAACCCACAGCGCCACCCACGTCCCTATAACAAACTTAGTTGGTCTCTAAAGCTGCTACTGGAAGGAATTTTTTTATTTTGTTTCAACTACGGCAGACCGACACGGCTACCTACCTGTAACAAGGGCCACATAAGACCTGCACTGTACCTTTAGGTATTCAATCATTCAGTGTGGCAGAACTGACACTTTGGAACTCCCTGCCTATTGATATAGGAACAAAGGTAAAGGACTGCTGGATAATTAAGTCTAGTCAAAGGCGACTCTGGGGTTGTGGCTCTCATCTTGCTTTCAGGCCGAGGGAGATGGCGTTTGTCCACAGATAGCTTTCTGGGTCATGTGGCCAGCAGGACTAAACCGCTTCTGGCACAACACCGTGATGGAAACCAGAGCGCACGGAAACACCGTTTACCTTCCCACTGCAGTGGTACCTATTTATCTACTTGCACTGGTGTGCTTTCGAACTGCTAGGTTGGCAGGAGCTGGGACAGAGCGATGGGAGCTCACTCTGTCATGGGGATTCGAACCGCCGACCTTCTGATCGGCAAGTCCAAGAGGCTCAGGGTATGTTCCTCTGCTGCATTATTTTCAGCACCTACTAAAGACATTCTTATTTAGTCAAGCCTTCCCAGATGTTTAGAAAGTTTGTAGGAGTTTCAATTGGTTTTAATCTATTCTATTGTGGTTTAAACCTTCCGTATGTTTTAATGGACTATGCAGAATTAGATAAATTAACAGGAAGGATTCGAAACCTGCGGGACCAGAGATTCTTGGAAGACTGGAGTAAATATATGAATTATTTGAAAAGTAATAGTACTGAACAGATTACGCTAGTAGGATTGCAAGAAGTTTTGTAAAAAGGATTATGTGAAATATTACAAGAAAGACTAAGAGAAGAATTATTAGTTAGGGATAATTAAGAGTAATAGAGAAATTAATAAATGCAGAATAAGTGATAAATAATGGAAAATCATCAAAGGTGTTGACGGAAGTTAAAAATAATGTATAAGATAAGTTATGTTATATGAATGTTGGAAATGATATGTTAAAAAACTAATTAAATATATAACCTTCTGTATGTTTTAAATTATGGATGTCCATCTTTAAGTGATAACTTCTCTCTTTTTCGTAAACCGCTTTGAGGCTTTTTCTACAATAAAAGTAAATTTCATGAATTAAATGAATATAAATGCAAGGAATGAATTTCAGCGGGGAGTGCTAATGAATCGTCTCCTTCGCTTGCTCCCCAATTCCTGATGCCTGACGGTGGATATTCTCCATCCTGCCTTCCCACTCCGCAAAACCCCAGCTGCTTTTAAGTTCTGCTCTGCCAGTGGCTCCCAGTTGCAGGAGCCAGTCAGGGACTATCTGTCCAGCTGGCTGGCACATTCCCAGCAAAGCGGCCCCTTCATCTACCCACGGCCTTGATGGCATCATTAACTCTCATCGCTGCCCACCAGCCGCTCTTGCAGAAGCCTTTTAATGTCATTAGGGCCATGCTTTGGTTGACAAACATCCTTGCTAATTTGTGCCTCTCCCTGCCAGCTTCCAGAGAGGAGGGATAATTAGACCATAAGCAGCTCTCGGCTGATGGACCGGACACGGACTCCAGAGGATGAGAAATCTCAGAGGGGGAGGTGGTGGGGAGCAAAACTCTTTGCAAAGGATGTTGTTGCAGAGACCAAGGCAATAATTCCCTGTAGCGCTGGCGAGACCTCTGGCCCATCTGGCTCGCAACGGGAGACCTCATGAAGAAGTCATCCCCCAAATCTCCAGAGAGGAATTTCAGCCTTATTTGGAGAGAGAACGTGCTACATCTCCTCCATGAATTAAAGATTCAGCTGTAAAGGGGGAAACATACATTATTTAGGCAGGCACCCGGCCAGTGGTGCTTCCACATTCTGGAGTTCCCTCGGACAAACTTCTCTTTACTGCGGCCCATTTGCTCCCTCCCCTCCCCTTGCGTGGGCCCAATCCACCAAGCGTTGTGCCGAAATCTCCTCTGTCCTCGACCAAGATGGTAAGGGTCAGGGAACCAGGCCTTAGGAGGAACGGCTGAGGGAACTGGGTATGTTTAGCCTGGAGAAGAGTTGACTGACATGTGATATCATAGGCCTTCAGATATTTGAAGGTGGCTGTCACATGGATGATGGAGTAAGCTTGTTTTCTGCTGCTCCCGGTGGGGAAGACCCAAAGCAAAGACTCAAATGGCAAGAAATGAGATTCAGCTAAACAACAGGAAGATCTTTCTGATGGTAAGAGATGTTCAGTGGTGGAACGAATCCCCTCAGAAGATGGACTCTGTTGGAGGTTTTTAAACAGAGGTTGGATGGCCATCTGTCAGGTATCCTTAATTATTCCTGCATTGAAGGGGGTTGGACTAGATGGCTCTTGTGGGTTTGTTATGTACTGAGCTGAATCCTAGATCAATAGGATCCAGAATGCAGCAGTCTGATTGGTCCGCAGGAGCCACCCAATCCAGCTCCAGGTGGAAGTGAATCAGCAACCTGATTGGCCTGCAGGAACAGCCAATCAGCCTCCTGGATGAAGTGAATCAGCAACCTCATTGTCCTGCAGGAGCAGCCAATCCGGCTTCTGGAGGAAGTGAATCAGCGACCTGATTGGCCTGCAGGAGCAACCAATCAGGCTTCTGGAGGAAGTAAACCTGCAACCTGATTGGCCTACAGGAGCAGCCCTGGAATTAGCCAATCACGCGGGGCCCATTGTGTAAATAATGTCTATATAGCTAGACATTTTTGGGAAAGTTTCATTCATTGCTACTACAAGCTGAATAAAGAGCATGAAATTCACACTCGATTCAAGAGTATATTTCAGGGTTCCTTCCAATGCTATCATTCTGGGATTCAATTATTCTTCTGTCCCTGACCTCCAGTTTCACCCAACCACCTGGCCCCAGCTTCTTTCTTGCTTCTGGAGGAAGCAACGGCTGTTTCAGACCCTTGGCGTAAACCAGCCCTCGCCAAGCTGGTGTCCCTCCGGAGGTTGTTGAACTACAATTCCCATCATCCACCGCCATCGCACCACGGTGGATGATGGGAGTTGTAGTCCAACAGTCTCTGAAAGGCACCAGCTTGGCAAAGGCTGGTGTAAATGTAATCAACAGGGAAGCATTCGTGGGACTTGTCTCTCTTTTTCCAGCCGTGATTTCCTAAGAACATAAAAAGAGCCCACTCAGTCCAGCGCCCTGTTCTCACTGCGGCCAACCAGAGGAGTTTTTTTTAGCAGAACTTGAGCACAAGTTCCACAATCTATTGGACAATAATAACAATAAGAAGTAAAAAATGTATAATGTGACCAATGTAACTAACAGTATTTGTAAATGAATATAGACAGACAACAAGAATTGTATATATAGAAGGATTTATTTGTTTACAGACATCTTATGGACAAAAGCAGAAGAAGAACAATTATATACAAAATGGATAAAGACGATGGGAAAAGGTAGAGACGACATAAAAAAGCCAGAAGAAGGAAGGAGGGAAGTCAGATCTTGGGAGCAAGTACAAATGTAAAATGTAATTTAATGTTGTTGTTTTGTCGTTTAGTCTTGACCCTCTGGACCAGAGCACGCCCGGCACTCCTGTCTTCCCCTGCCTCCCGCAGTTTGGTCAAACTCATGCTGGTAGCTTCAAGAACACTGCCCAACCATCTGGTTCTCTGTTGTCCCCTTCTCCTTGTGCCCTCCATCTTTCCCAGCATCAGGGTCTTTTCCAGGGAGTCTTCTCTTCTCATGAGGTGGCCAAAGTCTTGGAGCCTCAGCTTCAGGACCTGTCTTTCCAGTGAGCACTCAGGGCTGATTTCCTTAAGAATGGATAGGTTTGATCTTCTTGCAGTCCATGGGACTCTCCAGAGTCTCCTCCAGCACCAGAATTCAAAAGCATCCATTCTTTGGCAATCAGCCTTCTTTATGGTCCAGCTTTCACTTCCATACATCACTACTGGGAAAACCATAGCTTTAGCTATACGGACCTTGTTAGCAAGGTGATGTCTCTACTTTTTAAGATGCTGTCTAGGTTTGTCATTGCTTTTCTCCCAAGAAACAGGCGTCTTTTGATTTCGTGGCTGCTGTCACCATCTGCAGTGATCATGGAGCCCAAGAAAGTGAATAATGTAATATGTGTATGTATATAGTATGTAACTAAAAATAATAAAGATTATCATAAAAAACCCAAAAAACAGAAGTGTTGCTCCCTTTGACCATGGAGGAAGAGCACAGTTTTATCATCCATGAATTTATCTACTGTATTTTTTGCTCTAGAAGACACACTTTCCCCCTCCTAAAAAGTAAGGGAAATGTGTGTGGGTCTTATGGAGCGAATGCAGGTGGGAGGCTCTGCTCAGCGCTCCCTTTAAAGAGCTGCGTAGAGCATGTGTGCAGTTCTTGGGGGCTTTTCCCCAAGGAGGAGAAGGGCTGCCCTTCTCCCTCCTCGGGGAAAAGCCCCCAAGAGCTGCACACACACTCCATGCGGCTCTTTAAAGGGAGCGCCACTCTTGGGGGAGCCTTAGCCGTGCGCAGCCTCTCCCAGGCGGTGGGATGAAGGCTCCCCTTGCCCAGGAGAGGCTGCGCGCGGCCAAGCAAAAAGCCAGGGCAGCCAGGGGGATTGCTGCGCTGCGATCCTGCTGGCTATCCTGGCTTCTGGGATTCAGAATATTTTTTTTCTTGTTTTCCTCTTCCAAAAACTAGGTGCGTCTTATGGTCTGTGCGTCTTATAGAGCGAAAAATACGGCAATCCTCTTCTAAAGCCATCCAAACCTGTGAGCATCACTGCCTCCTGTGGAAGCAAGTTCCATAATTTAACTATTTGCTGTTTCCATTCGCCCCATTCCTGCATCAGTTCACATTTTTAAGAAGTCTGTAGGAGGGAAAACCCCTCTGCCTTTTGCATGCATTTATCTTGAGATGTCCATTATTGTTCACTGTCTAATATGCACTTTTTGCAAGCAATTTCCATGGGTGGATGGAGGGAGGTTGTTGAAGGGAGCGATTTCAGCTTCTTTATCTCCCGTTTTAAAGCCTCTGACTGATAACACTGCAACCTCATGAATGGAAAGTGTTTGCATAATTCTACATAAATAAACAGTGGTTTCTTGGAAGCCAAATGCTGGATCTTGGAGTGAACTTGCGTTTCCACTGTGTCCTTCAAGCAATTTTTCTCACACAGAGGGGGAAAATGTCTGCCATTTAAAACGTCAACATTATTTTATTAAGCAGCAAGTGGAAGGGAGATGGGTTGTTTATTTTTATTTTAATATATATTTTAAGGCAGAGGCCTTGAAGTTTTGTGACTTTGAAAATGACCAGACTTCATTTCTTCCACATCCATTTGAAAAGGCGATTGCTATGTTTTGTTTGGCAGCGGCAATGCACAACTCTTTGGCGGTACGATCCTGGGCCTGTTTTCTCATCAAAAATGGTTCTCGTCCATTGAGTTGGACATATGGTGCAATCCTGGCCATGTGTGCTCAGAGGTAGGTCCCAGGTGGGGCTTCCTGCCAGGTGAGTGGGTTCAGGGTTACAGGCGCACTCCAGCAACGGCTTGTGCCCATTGGGCGGAAGGCAAGGAGGCCAACAGTAGGTGGCGCCTGTTTTAAACAAAAATAGTCCTTTTCCCTTATGGGGTATCCAAGAGCCCATATAGAGTCCTTACATAGGTTCCCTGTTGGTAGGAGAAGATAACAGAGGCCAACCAGAGAATATTGAGAAGCAAAGCAGCTAGTAAGCTTGATCTTTATTGATCTGTTGCAACAGGGTGCTCCCCTCACACGCAGGAAAGGAGGAAAACCCCGAAAAATGGCACGCAAGGCCTTATAAAGACTTTTGAAACTGCCACCCTGTAGATCAAGACCACCCCCAGAAAGACCATACATACATCACAGAAGGGGTGTAACCTAAGACCACCCCTCAGATACATCACACCTACATCACAGAAAAGGCGGTCTAAAACAGAAATTTGAATGTTGTTTTTCTCCTGTCCTTGTTTATCTCCTGTCTGGTGGGTTACTTGACTGGATTGCCTGGGGAGCCCAGCTATTCTTTTGTAGTGATAAATACTTAGTTCCTGTCCATTAAACTTTAATTAGTTTTATGTTAAGTAAACGTCCAGTGCGCTTCCAATGCCATAAATCTTATATCAGCAGAGAATTTTATGCAGCGGTCGTAGGAGGCAGGAGAGGCAGTACCTTTCAATGAAGAATCCTGGAGCAAGCACTTTGGAACTCAGGAAAAAACTTTATTTACAAAAGAAAAAAAACCCTGGCGATAAAGCACACATGCTTTTAGTCTGCGATGCAGGTCAAAGAGGGAGGGAGAGACACACGGTGAATCGACTCTTTATACAAACTAACTCACATTCCTGGATGCTTAATGACTTCCAGCTGCTCAGTGATTAGAGCGACTTGTTACCTCTTAACCCTTTATTACCAACA
>JAXCMG010000059.1:4005829-4026868 GCA_034642415.1 Podarcis siculus
TCAGTGATTAGAGCGACTTGTTACCTCTTAACCCTTTATTACCAACAGTTCCTGGGCCAGGTCACAGGCTCACACCCTATTCAAACACAGACATACCCTTAAGACAGGATTTGTGAAGGAAAAGACAATGGGGAGGCTTTCCCCTTTTGACCTTGTAGAGAAAAGATTTGGTCAGTTTAGGAATCAAAATGGTTCCAGGTCGGTCTTCCTGTGCTGATCTATATACGTACTTGGTTGGTAGGCTTATGAACATTACCATATATCTAAGACCTCAAAATTCCTATCACACGCCAGAGCTGATGACAGAGCCGAGACATTTGTCCTCCTCCCTGCTGAGTTGTGCAAGGGGCATTACTGAGACTAAGGTGGAAAAAGCTGCCAGGCCGATGGTCTGAGTGTAAGAAGACAGGCAGGTGGGGTTTGGATGAGGGCAGACTCAACTGGGCAGGACAGTAGTAGGGCGTGCTGAATTTTTCAGCTTTCGGATTCCCCAAATGAGGGGTGCTAAAAAGTTGTAATGTGACTTGAGAATTTGTAAGATATTTTGCTTAAATTAATCCAATTTAGTTTTGCTTGAGAAGTAAAACGTGTGTAAAATGGCATATAAATCATTAAGAATGATTACCAAGAACTTGCACTTCTTGTTGTTTTATTTAGGGAAGTTTTTAATGTTTGATGCTTTACGGTGCTTAATGTTTCTAATTTGTTGGGAAATGCCCCAAGTAGCTGGGACAACCCATTCAGATGGGCGGCATATAAATATATTACTATTATTAAGCATTACCTGACATTTTCAGAAGGTAAAATTAAAATTCTTTGGCTTTCCGAAAGCAGTTTTTGCGCTTCTTCATCAAACGTAGACTTATCAAGAGAAATGTTGTCGAAGCACAATAATAATAGCAGACCTCACACCCAAAAAAATGTATTTTTAAGACCTGTCACGGAAGAAATTTACAAAAGTTAAGCTTCACCCTCTAAAATGACATACCCTGGCAGTGTCCCATTAATCCTCATCGATCAGCCTCCACTATGCTTACTCCTAGGTCAGAGTAGACCCATTCACATCAGTGGATGTCACTTGGTTTTGGTGGGTCTGCTCCGAGCCTGTCTAACGTTGGATCTCACCAAGATTTATGTTTAGCATCACATTCTTGCTTAGAGCTCTTCTCTTTCATCACAACTGCAGTCCCATGTATGCATTTACAGAGTGTGGTCCCCTCCCTAAAACTACATATTGTTTCTATTATGTTGTGAACTGCCTTGGCATTGCTTTTTGTCAATGAAAAGTGTGGCTCATGACTGAGCACAAGGTTAGCTTGAATCCAAGTGTGCCATGCCCACGGGGCCATTAAAGCCGTAGGCGACAATGGCATTTTGAAATAATCTTACTCCACTTTGCAGGTCTCCGGGGACCTGGGGATTTTAAACAAAATTGCCCAAATTGGTTGTAGAAAGTGAAATGAACAAGAATGGATTTGTCTAATCTGTCTCCATGAATTTGTCTATTGCTCTTTTAAAGGTTTTTGGCTCTTACTGTGGCAGGGAGTTCCAGGGTCTAACTTTCTTTTATCTGTCCTAAATCTTCCAGCATTTATCTTCCTTGGATGTCCACAAGTTCTGCTGTTAGGAGAGAGAAAGAAAAATGCTTTTCTCTATTCAATTTCTCCATGCCATGAATTTTTTTTTTAATGAGCTTCTATTTTCTAATTCCCCTTTTCTCCAAACTAAAAAAATACCAAACGCTGCAACTTTTCTTCATGGGGAGAGTGGCTCCATCCCTTCTATCATTTTGGTTGCCTTTTCCTAACCTTCTCCAACTCAACAATATCCTTTTTGAGGCGAGGCAGGTTCATAGCTATAAAAATGCCAACCCTGCCCAGATTTCTGTTCCTCTTTCAGGTTCTGCGAGTGGCAATTCGTGAGAAAAGCTTTGTTAACTGGCAGAGGCTCCAGAATAACTTCACCACCAGGGAAAGTGTTGTTCTGGAAACACTTTTGTCATCTGTAGCTGAAGAGATAAGGGGGCATGCCAGATTAGAAGTTATGCTATCACACCTTCCAATTAAAGCAATGGATGATAATTATTCACAGGGCCACATTGTGGGTTTCCCTTTCTGCACCCTTCCTGGGTGGCTGTCAGGAGCCGGTCAGCAGTAAATCACATTGTGCAAATAAGCGTTAACTCTTTATTAGCAAGAACATGATTTGTACAGACTTGGCGGAATATCAGGTGTAATAAGCACAGCAGTTCACCTCTGGAAGGTCTTGCCCCACAGATCAGTTGCCAAGACTGAAAGTCCCCACCTCCCCACAACCCTTTAAGTACGTTTCCGAGCACAATTCAAAGTGTTGGTGTTAACCTTTAAAGCCCTAGATGGCCTCGGCTCAGTATATCTGAAGGAGCATCTCCACCTCCATCGTTCTGCCCAGACACTGAGATCCAGAGTTGAAGGCCTTCTGGGGGTTCCTTCACTGCGAGAAGCAAAGCTACAGGGAACCAGGCAGAGGGCCTTCTCGGTGGTGGCGCCCGCCCTGTGGAACACCCTCCCATCAGATGTCAAAGAGATAAACAACTACCTGACATTTAGAAGACATCTGAAGGCAACCCTGTTCAGGGAAGTTTTTTATGTGTGACATTTTAATGTATTTTTAATCTTCGTTGGAAGCCACAAAGAGTGGCTGGGGAAACCCAGCCAGATGGGCGGGGTACAAATAATAAGTTATTATAATATTATTATTAAGTTCCCTCCTCTCCAGGGTTCCCCCCCCCAAAAAAACAATCTGAGACCGTACCTGCATGAAGCCAACCTCCCCTCTGCCCTTTTCACGCCTCTTCTGGTTCTGGGAGACAAGGGAGGAAGGGAACTTGTTGCAGCAGGAAGGGGAGACACCTGTGACTCTTCGCCAGCCTGACTCATCTCTGCCTCTTGGCCTCCCCTCCGCCCAACTCGCCTGTTTCAGCTTCTGCCTCTGATTCTGCACTTCTCTCTAGCACAGACTCTCCCAGCTCACTAAGGCCTGTTACCTTTCCCCAGTCTTTTACCCCTTCTCCCTCTGACCACTCATTGTCATCAAACCACCACTCCCCGGGCTCTGAGTCTTCTTCCCTTGGGGGTTCCCTCGCTGCGAGAAGCCAAGTTACAGGGAACCAGGCAGAGGGCCTTCTCGGTAGTGGCACCTGCCCTGTGGGACGCCCTCCCACCAGATGTCAAAGAGAACAATAACTACCAAACTTTTAGAAGACATCTGAAGGCAGTCCTGTTCAGGGAAGCTTTTAATGTTTAATAGGTTATTGTATTTTGGTGTTTTCTTGGAAGCGTCCCAGAGTGGCTGGGGAAACCCAGCCAGATGGGCGGGGTATAAATTATTATTATTATTATTATTATTATTATTATTATTATTATTATTATTCCTCTGTGTCCAACCAGTCCACGACAACGGCCAATTATAAAATAAACGTTCTATTTCTTTGAGTGACTTTGCAGGTATGGGGAAATTAGCACCATCAATCAGCTCCTGAAAATGTCTCCCTCCTTGCCTTTATTGATCACCTGATGTCTCAATGGGAAACCAGCAAGAAGGATCCAAGCCCAAGAACAACACTCCCTTCCTGTGGTTTCCAGCAACTGCTATTCAGAAGCATTGCTGCCTCTGACTGTAAAAGCAGAGCACAGCCATCGAGAGCCCTCTCCTCCATGTATTTGTCTAATCAGGGCCGTCTTAAGCATATCTGGTGCTGTGGTTCAAAGATCCCACCGGCGCGCCCCCCCTTTCCCAGAGGACCTTTTTTTTAGGTATCAAAACAAACCCCTGTGTTGTAATGAGAACGTCAACAATGTCCAACACTGAACAGTGATTCCGGATATTGACTACTGTTTTGTAGAATTCTTTATCAGCGTGGTGGGTGATATTTTCATTTATATACATTCATTCGAAATAAGATGAGTTTATGAAGCATTTCCGTGCGCTGCTCTGGTTCGCCAGAAGTGGCTTAGTCATTCTGGCCACATGATCTGGAAGCTGTACGCTGGCTCCCTTGGCCAGTAAAGCGAGATGAGCGCCACAACCCCAGAGTCGGCCACGACTGGACCTAATGGTCAGGGGTCCCTTTACCTTTATGAAGCATTCTATATCCACCCACCACGCTGACGAAGAATTCTACAAAACAGTAGTCAATATCTGGAACTACTGTTCAGTGTTGGACATCATTGTTGAATACAGGAAAGCTTCACAACTTGTCTTCCGCTGTACAAGTATGGTACCTTGCTTCATTTAAAGATTTTCAGAGACTTTGATACTAAAGATATCATTTTGAACTTTTTGTGATTTGAAGGAATTCTATAAAGATTGTCTATTACGTATGCATATGGTCATCGTGTTGCCTAGATCTTTTTTTAGGGCTGGAGGAGGCAGGCTGCGGCTTGAGGGTGGCTTCTCTGGCGGGGAAGAGGCGGAGGCTGGACGCGGCGCCTCCCAGC
This sequence comes from Podarcis siculus, assembly GCA_034642415.1. Taxonomy (NCBI): domain Eukaryota; kingdom Metazoa; phylum Chordata; class Lepidosauria; order Squamata; family Lacertidae; genus Podarcis; species Podarcis siculus. The sequence continues at coordinate 4,010,308 of JAXCMG010000059.1, forward strand.
TTAGCTGGCCACTTCGTGCCACGGTGGCCATGGCAGGCAGCACACCGAGCGAGTGGGCCTGCACCGAGCGTGGGTTTCCTTTTCTGCACCCTTCCTGGGTGGCTGTCAGGAGTCAGTCAGCAGTAAATCACACTGTGCAAATAATCATTAACTCTTTATTAGCAAGAACATGATTTGTACAGACTTGGTGGAATATCAAGCGTTTTCTGGCGTCCCACAGAATTTGGTGCCTGCAGGCTAAAAGGGGGGAAAACGAGCCGACACTCGGTGGGAGTGGCACGCACACCCTCGCTCGCTCAGTGCGCTCGTTTTGTGTTCCCCGGACTCTTGCTAGGTGCCTTCCAGAACTTGGTGCCTGGCGCCCCGCGCCACTAGCCTCTATGGGTAAGATGGGCCTGTGTCTAATCTACTTTTAAAGCCTTCTAAGTTGGTGGCCACCATTGCCTTCTCATCACAGTTGAAAGACACATTCTGGCCAGCCATGTGCTCTTGAAGAGGGCGCAGTGCATGAGCATCAAGGGGCATGGTTTCTACCTCTGCACCTGAGGTGCCTCACCCCTGGTGTACCTCTTCCCCTCTTCCATTTTATGCCCTCCAACAACAACCCTGCAAGGTAGGTGAGGTTGTGAGAGCCCATTTGGTCAAGATTATCCAGTGAGTGTCACGGCAGAGTGAGGATTTGTTTATGGGCGGGGTTTTTTTGGTAGTGGATGATCTCTCGGGGTCTCTTGCTCCCCAGGGGTCCGTGATTCTGAGATTTCTGTCAATTGGTTTGTCATCAGTATAGATTTAGGGTACTTGAGCCATAAATGGTCAGAGCCTTGGACTTTTAAAGGTCCTGGCAAATTCTCTTTGTAAAGGAGAGTAGGCCGATGGGCAAATTTGTCAGTTTCTCATTTTGCCAATCTAAATTGAGTTGTCCACATTTCATTTTCAGAATGAAACCGGTTTCTCAAAAATCACTTTTCGGGGAGTGTGGAGGAATCCAGACTCTGTGTGGAGGGCTGCGCAGGAAATGAACAAACACAAGTTCTCAATCTCCGTTGATTTCAGAATGAAAGTGTGGTCTGATAGATGGGGGTCAGACTCTCCCACCTTCTAGTCTCTCACTAGCTCTAATTCCGAGATCTTCTTCGACTCTTGTTTTGGCTCAGACAGTGGGTCATAAATCAATAAAGCTCCTTTGACATTAATGGGCTAGCTTGGGGGGTTTAAAGCCCCGTTAAACTTCTCCCCAGCTTCGGTTGAAGAGCTCTGGGTTTGATCTAATCTAAATGCAGAAAAAAATCTGTTGCTGTTTCAGGGATTCTCCTGCGTTCCAAGGGGTTGGACTAGATGTCTCTGGAGTCCATCCAACCCTGGAATTCAGTTATTCTACTGAGAAATGTTCCAAGGCTCATTGAATGCTTATTTCTCTGGTAACTGGGTTACAGAGTGTGTTTTCCTGCTTGTTTGAGCTTCTCCATGATTCAGCCCTGTCAGCAAGAAAAGTAAGGTACAGTCGTACCTTGGAAGGCGAACGTAATCCATTCCGGAAGTCCATTTGACTTCCAAAACGTTTGAAAACCAAAGAGAGACTTCTGATTGGCTGCAGGTAGCTCCTGCAGCCAATCGGAAGCTGCGGAAGCCCCGTTGGACGTTTGGCTTCCAAAAGAACGTTCAGAAACTAGAACACTCTCTTCCGGGTTTGGGACATTCGTGAGCCGATTTGTTTGTGAGCCAAGGCGTTCAAGATCCAAGGTACTGCTGTATCTCCTGCAACAGGGGACCCCCCTCAGCTTGAGGGCCGCACTCCCTTCTGCATGACCCTATGGGGGCCACATGCTAGTTCTGGCGGGGACAGAAGCAAATGTGGGGGGAGAAATTAATGAAACGTTGCCTTCGTAGTTTCTAGACAGCCACTCAAACCTCTCATTCAGGCAAACAGGAGTAATTATCAGAGCTGAAGGACACATTCCAGGCAGGCAAAAACACTCCAGGAGGGTTCAGGGCAGGGCCACTGAGGGGGCGTGGTCTATTGAGAGAGGGTGGGGCTAGGGCCAGTCTTATGGGCCGGTCAAAGTGGCCATATATTTCCACCTATCCTGAGGTTCCCCAGCCCTTCAGTAGATCCTGAGGGCCTCAGGTAGGAAGCAAAGAGATCTGATCCCTCGGAGATATAATGGATGTAGAGAATTGTTCTGTTGCTCAAGGCCATAGGAATGTATGCACCAGAACACTATTGTGCAACATCCATTAGTTTCATTTTTCATTTTCTTTTTGGAGAGCAAAAAAAAATCAAACCGAAAAGGATTAACGTTGTAAACCAAAGCCACAACAAGATGAACTGGACTCCTCTTGAATAAACATACAGAAATTTATTGAGGGTTAAGATAGTAGATAGATAATACAAGGATGTATACAATTTTACAATATGCAGAGAACAACATGAGTTGAGAAATCAGAGAGAGGAGCTGAGGGAAGTCTTGGGGGGGGTAGGGAGGGGAGAAAAGGGGGGAAATAATGAAGTTGATTTGTTTTGATAATTTGTTGAAATTTATTAAAATTATTTTTTAAAAAAACACGTTGCAAACCAAAGCATACTTACCCGGAAGTAAGTCCCAGTGAACTCAATGGGATTGACTTCTAAGTAGACCAGTGTAGGATTTCACTGAAAGTCTGATCGGTGTGTAGTGGTTAGAGTGTCGGACTAGGACACAAGAGGCCAGGGTTCAAATCTCCACTTGGCCATGAACCTCACTGGGTGACCTTGGGCCTGTCAATCTCTCTTAGACCTACCTACCTCACAGGGTTTTTGTGGGTATTAAATGGGGAGCGGGAATACCATATAAGCCACCTTGAGCTCCTTTGGAAGAAAGGTGGCATAGATATGTAAAAAAATAAACAACAAATAAATATCGAAAAATTCAGAGAAGAGCGAATTTCGAAGAAGGTGTTTCATATTGTTTCAGAAGGGGTGAATTAGGTCAGGGGAACCAAATCTCTCCGCCATCCCTAGCCAAGAAGAGTCAGAGCCAAAAATGGAAAACCCAAGAACTACCAATGGTAGAAGAATGGCAGATGAAGATGATGGAATTTATGGAGCTGGCTGATCTCACCGGGAGAATTAGCGACCAGAAAGAAGAGGAACATCAAGAAGACTGGAAGAAATTTAAAGACTACTTGAATAAATACTGTAATATTAAAGATATGTAATCACTTGAAAGAAACAATTAGGCCTAGGATAAAAATGGAATTAAATTTATAAATAAGAAAATGTACGATAAGGAAAGTTATGTAAAATGATTAGGACTGTGATATGGTCTTTTGAAACACTGATATTGGAAACTGCTACATATAATTACTAAGAAATTCAGATGGAAGAGATTTGAGGAAGTCAAATACTATGTTTATGAAAATAGATGGTACTTAATTTTAATTAATTAAGTGGTAAGATGATGTATGTATTTTTTTCTTTTTCTTTTATTCTTTGTGTGTCTTTATTATTGTTAATTTTTTCTTTTTTTACAACATTCATTTACTGAAAATAATAAATATTATTATTCACCAGGTAACGTTCCCTTTGCCCCAGAACAACTTGATTTTCCTGTGTTTGCATGGCCTTTCTGTGTGCTTGCTGCTGCTGCAGGTGCTGCAAAGCCGCAACGCGGATGGAAACCTCCCTTGTAAATAACCCCAACAGGATGGATGCTGAAGAGTCCTTAGGGAGATATCCAGAAGGCTGTACAAAGGTGGTGGCCGCTTTTCGGAGGAAGTAATAGAAAGAGGGGAAATGAAGAGAGGAAGTCACATCACCAGGCGGAGGGGGCCAGCCAAGTAGATCCAAGGCTGGTTGTTAGAACAGGGTCAGCCAAGTGGGTTACGGATGGGGCAGGAGCTGGGCCTGTGTCAAGGAAAGCCCTGATTGCAGAGACATCCAAACATAAGAAGAGATTGATGGGTCTGGCCAATTGCCAACGAAGGCCAGCATCCCGTTCTCACAGGGACCCAACGGATGCCTGTGGGAAACACGCAAGCATTACAGCCCAATAGCGCCTTGCTTCCCCTATGGGTGCAACTTAGGGTCCACAGAGACGTCTCGCCTCCTGCCTTTCCGCTTCCCCACCACAGAACTCCTCCCCAAGTTTCTAACTCACATTGCTTCATCTGTGGCTTGAAAGGCCCTGCTCCCTTTGCCGTCTCGCACAGACTTCCCTCTGATGCCTTGTGTCCTCCAAACAGCACCTCCCAAGGTTCACATAGGAGGCCAGCCTGGCTTAATTAGCCCTTAACACATGCTGATTTCAGAGGATTAGCCAGGCCGTGTTGGTCTGACGCAGTCGAAATAAATTCTAAATTTTAAAATTTTAAAAATTAATAAATAAATTTTAAAAATTAAAAGGTCTGGCCTAACACACACACACACACACACACACACGGGTCTAATAAGCAGGGTAGGGCTGGGCGATATGTCATCCCAAACCAGTTTAAAGTCCATGATATTGGTCTCATAATTTTTGACCATGTGTGTGTGTGTGTGTGTGTGTGTGTGTGCGCGCGCTATGGAAAAATCGCAAGGAGGGAAAAACTGAAGCCAGCCAATACATAGGTCCAACCTTATTTCAGACATTGTGATATATCAGTATATCGCAATGGTTATCACCATCACCATTGCGATATACTGATATATCACAATGTTGAAAACCAGATATCACCCAGGGTCTGACTGTATCCTGGTTTAAACACTCCAAGCATGGATTAAATTCTTACACCTATTAGACCAGTCATAGGCAAACTCAGCCCTCCAGATGTTTTGGGACTACAACTCCCATCATCCCTAGCTAACAGAACCAGTGGTCAGGGACGATGGGAGTTGTAGTCCCAAAACACCTGGAGGGCTGAGTTTGCCTATGCCTTTATTAGACCCAGGAATTTTGGGTGTCTAGCACTCAGTGGAAGACAGGAGTGCCTGGCGTGCTCTGGTCCAGGGGGTCACGAAGAGTCGGACACGACTAAACGACTAAACAACAACAAACACTCACCAACTTATAACAAAGCTTTGTCCTCCGGGAGGTTTATGTATGTATTTCATAAAAACAAACCAACTGTGGTTTAGTATTACTGTATATCAATGTATAAAGGTAAAGGTACCCCTGCCCGTACGGGCCAGTCTTGACAGACTCTGGGGTTGGTGCGCCCATCTCACTCTATAGGCCGGGGGCCAGCGCTGTCCGGAGACACTTCCGTGTCACGTGGCCAGCGTGACATCGCTGCTCTGGCGAGCCAGAGCCGCACACGGAAACGCCGTTTACCTTCCCGCTAGAAAGCGGTCCCTATTTATCTACTTGCACCCGGGGGTGCTTTTGAACTGCTAGGTTGGCAGGCGCTGGGACCGAGCAACGGGAGCGCACCCCGCCGCGGGGATTCGAACCGCCGACCTTTCGATCGGCAAGCCCTAGGAGCTGAGGCTTTTACCCACAGCGCCACCCGCGTCCCATATCAATGTATATCAGATGTCAAAGAGAAAAAAAACTGCCAGACCTTTAGAAGACATCTGAAGGCAGCCCTGTTTAGGGAAGCTTTTAATGTTTAATACGTTATTGTATTTAATATTCTGTTGGGCGAGGTATAAATAATAAATTATTATTATTATTATTATTATTATTATTATTATTATTATTATTATTGTTTATTAGTGAACTGGGCAGCTTCCCTTGGGGATTTCTGTGATGAATACAGCCTTTCTCCCAACCTCATAAAGATAGGCACCAGCTAAGGGTCACTGGATTGAGTCATGACCTACCACTGATGAAATTACAGTAAAATAAAGAAACTGACATCACATGCAAAGAGAATCACTGTCGTTCTCCCTTATCGCAGCTTAAAGCAACCATTTATGATTAAATCAGTCAAGAGAAAGCTCCGTTGGTTGCTCAAGATTCCTGCCCACCCACGTTTACAAAGGCCAGAGTACATCCTGTAGATATTGGCCCGAGGCCAAAGCACTCTCCCAAGAAGGCCCGTGGCTTTCGTGTATTCAATTAACTGTCTCCCTTGGGAGTCACAATCTCCTTGGAGGTTAATGGTAGCCAGAGCTCACACAGATGTAAATATTTTTACAGTGCACAGAAATGCACAACCTGTGTTTCTTTTCCAAATGGCATTGCGGTTTCTCACAGTGTAAGCCTATGTGCGTTTGCTCGGAGATAAGGCCTACTGAGATCATTGGGGCTTACTCCCAAGTAAAAAGGTAAAGGGACCCCTGACCATTAGGTTCAGTCGTGGCCGACTCTGGGGTTGCAGCGATCATCTCGCTTTACAGGCCAAGGGAGTCAGCGTTTGTCTGCAGACAGTTTTTCCAGGTCATGTGGCCAGCATGACTAAGCCACTTCTGGCGAACCAGAGCAGCGCACGGAAACGCCGTTTCCCTTCCCGCTGGAGCAGTACCTATTTATCTACTTGCACTTTGACGTGCTTTCGAACTGCTAGTTTGGCAGGAGCAGGGACCGAGCAACAGGAGCTCACCCCCGTCGCGGGGATTTGAACCACCGACCTTCTGATCGGCAAGTCCTAGGCTCTGTGGTTTAACCCGCAGCACCACCTGCGTCCCTCCCAAGTAAGTCGTGCCCAAAAATGCTTTGAAGTGGCTTCCCTCAACCTGGTGACCGCAGGAGGGAGGAATCTGCCCAGTTCAACTTCTCATTTTTCTACAGTGGTACCTTGGTTCTCAAACGCCTTGGTACTCAAACAACTTGGAACCCAAACACTGAAAACTCAGAAATGTTCTGGTTTGCGAACTTTTTCCAGAAGCCGAACGTGCTCCATTTTGAGTATTACGTTTCTGATTTGAGCGCCACTCTTCTGTTTTGAGTGTTACACTGAGGTCTGTCTGTTTTTGCTATTTATTTTGCGTTTTGTTTTTGCGGCTCTTTTTTTGTGACTGTGTGGAACCCAGTTCAGGTTCTGATTGATTGTGTGACTGCAGTACATTGTTTATTGCTTTCATTTTATGGTCTCGTTAGATAGTAGAATTCATTGTAAACTGCTGTTTTAGGGGTTGTTTTTAAAGGTCTGGAACGGATGACTCCATTTTGCATTAGTTTCTATGGGAAAGTGCGCCTTGGTTTTGGAACGCTTTGGTTTTGGAACGGACTTCTGGAACGGATTAAGTCTGAGAACCAAGGTACCACTGTAATCTTAAATTCTGTTTCCACACCAGTTTGTCCTCATGAAAATTCTTCACCATTTTAGTGGAAAAATTCTCCAGATATACAATTTTCGTATGCAGTGTTTTGCATACAATATTTTCCTTAATGTAATGCATCTACTGGGGTAAAGTGTACGTGAACTGCAAAAATAGATGCATTTTATGTGCCCTTCACTGCAGGAAATGTATTTCTGTGTACAATACTTGGCTGGAAAACTGTGCTGCAAAGTTCAGAGAAGTGTGAATTTTGAAAGATGGCTGTTTTGCTTCCCTTGTTCTTTCTGAAAGTGCGAACCAAGCATTTTTTTATTTCATAAAATTTATACAGCCCTTGATTGTAAAAAGAAACACCTCAAAGCGGTTTACAAAAGATAAAACAGCAAAACCAAGGAAAACTAAAATACTAAAACAGTTTAAGATTACCTTGATCATGACTAAGCCGCTTCTGGCAAACCAGAGCAGCGCACGGAAACGCCGTTTACCTTCCCACCAGAGCGGTACCTATTGATCTACTTGCACTTTGACGTGCTTTCGAACTGCTAGGTTGGCAGGAGCAGGAACTGAGCAACGGGAGCTCACCCCGTTGCGGGGATTCGAACCGCTGACCTTCTGATCGGCAAGCCCTAGGCTCTGTGGTTTAACCCACAGCGCCACCCGTGTCTATTTTGCCTTTAAATGTGGACCGAATTGAGTTTCTCTCCCACCCTAGGCCTCCAGCTGTGTTGGACCACAATTCCCATCAGCTTATGTGAGCTGTAGTCCGAAGCAGCTGGAAAACATCACTTAGCGGAAAGCTGTTTAAAGAAAAGGAGACCTTAGTCTTGCCATTAAGAGTCATCAGATGTTGGATGGTTTCCTTTTGCAGCAGTAATATTTCTAAACTTCCAGCCCAACTGGATTCCTGTAACCTAGGAGCTTTGCCACTATAAAGCGGGAAGCATTTATAGAGGATTGTTTCTGTCCCGCCTTGAAATCCTAGCAGGATTACTTTCGTTGTTGAAAAACACCAGGCTGCTTTTATATAACAGTTTATTCCTTATGCCCCACCCTCTCAATTCGCCCAGGGGAAAATACCTTTCTTCGAGTAAACTCAAGACCCCCAAATGAATTCTCAAGTTATAATGCGAGAGAGGCGGCCCCTTGCTCAGAGGAAGAGAACTTTTTAGAAACTGGGAGGGCAGATCTCAGCACTATTTTTATCTTCCGAAAAGCCACGGGGAGCAGCAGAGAAATGGGGAGGGAACACGAGAAAGAGCAAAAAACACAAAATACCCAAGAGGAAACAAAGTTTTATTTTGCACCTCTTACTTAAATATTTCTGAAACAGAATCTCAAAAGGAACAAACCATGGCATCCTGCCACATTTATTTCATTTGTAAGGTTTCTTACACTCCCCTTTGCCATTAAAAGTCCCCAGAGTGGTGTTACAACAACACAGGTTATGCAGTATCATGTTAAAACAGCAGCTTCGATTCGCAAGGAGTTTAATGAATTGAAAAGTTCCCATCCCCTCACAGCATTAGTGTTGCCAGGGGTTAGGCTAGATGGCCCTTTGGGTCCCTTCCATCGCTGTGATTTCAGCCATATGCATTTCAGCAGCCTGTTGGGAGCCCTCCTGAATAATGTCCTGATTTACACGTAACACTAAACCATGGTTTGCTTAAACCACAGTTTGTTTAATAAGCAGCAAGCTAAAACAAGTTGTCTGACAGATGAAAGACAACAACAAACCATGGCTTCGGAGCAGAGTTTGTTGGCAATGAACAAACCATAGTTAAGTTGCTGGGCGGATAACACCATCCGTAAAGTTTATTAAACCACTAAACCAGGTGTGAGGAAGCTTTGGCCTTCCAGAACGACAACTCCCATCACCCCTGGCTTGCTGGGGCTGATGGGAGACGTAGTTCAGCACCATCTTTAAGGCTAAAGGTTCCCCATACCTGTACTAAGCCATGGTTTAATAAACCATGGTTGAACAGGCCATGGTTTAGTGTTGACTGCTAACCAGGGTAAGATGCAAACTTCCTTGGCCTACAAACACCTATGCTGTTTGTCTCCACCATTTGGTATTCAAAGATAAACTGCCTATGCACATGGAGGCTTCATTTGCTATCATGGCTAATAAACAGAAACCCCCTTATGAAGAAAGAGTTGCAGCAACTGGGACTCTCAACTGAGCGAAAAGGTGAGAGACAGGCGACAGGATTTAAGTTGACAAAACGAGGAGAAATTAGACTGAGAAAACATCCCTTCTCTCTCTCATTACACTGGAACTTAAAGGTAAAGGTAAAGGGACCCCTGACCATTAGGTCCAGTTGTGACCGACTCTGGGGTTGCGGCGCTCATCTCGCTTTATTGGCCGAGGGAGCCGGCGTACAGCTTCTGGGTCATGTGGCCAGCAGGACTAAGCCGCTTCTGGTGAACCAGAGCAGTGCATGGAAATGCCGTTTACCTTCCCGCTGGAGCGCTACCTATTTATCTACTTGCACTTTGACGTGCTTCCGAACTGCTAGGTTGGCAGGAGCAGGGCCCGAGCAACAGGAGCTCACCCCTTCACGGGGATTCGAACCGCCGACCTTCTGATCGGCAAGTCCTAGGCTCTGTGATTTAACCCACAGCACCACCTGCGTACACTGGAACTTAGGGACATCCAATGAGGCTGAATGTGTTGTGTGTGTGTGTGTGTGTGTGTGTGTTTATCTTGTACTTTTATGCCGTGAACTGCTCTGAGATCTGGGGACGAAGGGCGGCATACAAATTTAATAAATAATAGTAATAATAAATAACATTCTTGGAGGAGAGGGCTATCAGCGGGTACTGGCTATGCCCTGCCTCCACGGTCAGAGGCGGAAGTGCTTCTGGAGAAAGGGCTCCTGAGGTTGGATCCTGCTTTTTAGTGCCCCACAGGTATTTGGGTGGCCGCTGTGAGGACCATATACTGCACCAGAGGGGCCAGGGGCCTAACCCAGCAGAGCTATTGTTGTTCTTATGCTATTAATATTATTATTAATATTAATATCTACATGGTGCCTAGGGAACAACTTGCACCTTAATATCAGCAAGACAAAGGAGATGGTGTTGGACTTTCGGAGGAAGAGAGGCGAACTAGCCCCGCTGTACATTGGGGAGGGCTGTGTGGAGAGAGTCTCTTCCTTTGAATTCCTGGGAGTTTATCTCAGTGAAGACCTTACTTGGAAGATCAATACAACCCAGGTGGTTAAGAAAGCCCAACAGAGACTCCATCTCCTCAGAGTATGGCGAAAAAATGATGTCAATCAACATTTGATGATCTCCTTCCGCAATAGAAGGTGTCCTTTCCTACTGCATCACGGTGCGGTACGCTGGTTTGACAAAAGCTGATAGGAAGTACCTACAGAGGGTAGTGAATACGGCACAAAATATTATGGGCTGTCCCGTGAATCCGCTGGATGAAATAGCAGAAGAACGTTGCCTCAGGAGAGTGAGGAAAATTCTCAGGGATGATTCACACCCTGGCCGGCACTTTCTTCCTGCCCTCGGGCAGAAGATATAGAAGCAGGATTAGTCGCACCAACAGGGTAAAGAATGGCTTCTATCCGTGGGCTGTTAGGCTGCTGAATGAAAAGATAACAACAGGGCAACTGTCAGTAAACGAGGGGAATTAAGACTAAGAGAGCTGAGTGGGGGGTGCTCGTGTAATCTCACTGTATACAAGTTGTACAAGTGACAATAAAGTCTTTCAATTTCAATTCAATTCAATTAAAAGACCCAACCTCTCAGAAGCTAGCGTCTCCACATTCTGCCTCCTCTCTGCTTGCCACACTTACTGGCCATTTTGTGCATAGTTTCCACTAGTAAATTATGCCTCTACCTGCTTCAGGTAATAGCATCTTCCTTCTGGATTTGAAGATGTTGATTTCAGTGCGTAGACAACAAAGCTAATGGTTCATATAAGATAATGCAAGCTAATACGGATCTTACCACATTGACCAGCGACCAAACACAGTTTTACTGACATATAGCATCTGAAGTCAAAGCAAACAGGAGGGAGAAAACCCCTCAAAGATAAATATCCAATTGCATTCAATAGTCATTGATAAAGTGTGCATCATGTTCTTTGCATTGGCCCCGGCCTTCATCCGAGAGAAGAAACGTGCAAAGATGACACCTTTGGTTACAGAGTGTTTTGCAAACAAATAATGGTTCCTCGGGGAGATAATTCTCCCTCTCTCTCAGTGCAATGTAAGGTTGACCCATCGAAGCATCAGAGCATGCAAAAATCCCCCAAATTCAATCGTAGGCATCTCCAGGTGAGGATGGAAAAGACCCCTGCCTGAAATCAGGAAGAGAAAATTCCAGGAAGGAAAGACAATAATGAGTCAGATGGACCAATGATCTGATGTTGTCTCCAATCTGAACAGTCTCCAATGTTGCTACCAGAGTGTTTCCTTGTGAACAGTTAGGATGGATGGCCATCTGTCAGGAAGTCGAAACAAAATAAAAAAATTCCTTCCAGTAGCCCCTTAGAGACCAACTAAGTTTGTTATTGGTATGAGCTTTCGTGTGCATGCACACTTCTTCAGATACACTGAAACAGAAGTCACCGGACCCTTATATATAGTGGGAGGGTGGGGAGGGGTATTACTCAGAAGGGTGGTGGGAATGGGTGATTGGCTGATAGGTGTGGTAAACCAGCTGACGACTGTTAACGACTGCAGTTGGTCTTACAGGAAAAAGCAAGGGGTGAGATGGCTAAAAATAGCTTTATCATGCATAATGAGATAAGAATCCAATGTCTCTATTCAGACCAGGTCTCTCCGTGGTTTTAAGTTTGGTAATAAGTTGCAATTCAGCAACTTCTCTTTCCAGTCTATTTCTGAAATTCTTTTGTAATATGACAGCTACTTTTGAGATCATGTCCTGGGAGATTGAAGTCTTCTCCTACTGGTTTCTCTGTCTTGTGATTCCTGATGTCAGATTTATGTCCATTTTTAAAATTTTGTTTTGACTACAGCAGACCAGCATGGCTACCTACCTATATCAGGAAGTCTTTAGCTGTGATGCCCCCATGGCAGAACATTGGAGTAGACTAGGATTCCTAAAAGTCCCTTCAAACTCTGCAGGTCTAGGATGGAGTCATTTTAGACAATCGCCCTAGGGAAATACAGGACAGTGCATACTTTGATGTCCAGCAGACATGCCAACATGGGAATGGAGAACGCCAGTCATTCTCCTGGAATTACCCTGAGGAACTGTCCAGAGATGGACTTTCAAACTTCTTCTCCAAAAGCAGGAGACCGTTCACTGCCTGCAAATGCCAGCCTGTTCGACGGGCTTTGGTTTGGCAAAAGGAGGCCTCTGCCTGTCCGTAGTTTGTGGTTTTAGGGGCATCCGACAGCAGAGGACAGAGCGTATCACCCTCAGGATGGGGGGCCGGAGGATGGCAAACACCCAGGGGTCAATGATGGAGTTGAAGGACAGGAACCGCATTGCCTGAAGGTCTTCCTTGTAATCCACACTCGGGTCAAAATGGTTCATAAAGGCACGGACCTGGAAAGAAACAAGAATAACAACACACTGTTTAGCAAAAGTAGAGACATCACCTTGCCAACAAAGGTCCGTATAGTAAAAGCTATGGTTTTCCCAGTAGTGATGTATGGAAGTGAGAGCTGGACCATAAAGGCTGGTCGCCAAAGAATTGATGCTTTTGAATTATGGTGCTGGAGGAGACTCTTGAGAGTCCCATGGACTGCAAGAAGGTCAAACCTCTCCATTCTTAAGGAAATCAGCCCTGAGTGCTCACTGGAAGGACAGATCCTGAAGCTGAGGCTCCAATACTCTGGCCACCTCATGAGAAGAGAAGACCCCTGGAAAAGACCCTGATGTTGGGAAAGATGGAGGGCGCAAGGAGAAGGGGATGACAGAGGACGAGATGGTTGGACAGTGTTCTTGAAGCTACCAGCATGCGGGAGGCAGTGGAAGACAGGAGTGCCTGGCGTGTTCTGGTCCATGGGGTCACGAAGAGTCGGACACGACTAAACGACTAAACAGCAACAGCAGTTTAGCAATTGTATAGCACACGAGGCTTAAAATGTTGTGGGTTTTATTTCATAGAATTTATACGCCATGTGATTGGTAAAAACGGCAACTCCCTCAAAGTGGTTTACAGAAGAAAACAATGACGTCGTCAGTAAAAAAACAAGTCCTTAAAACATTCAGGAGGAACAAAACAACCCAGCAATAAACTGAAAACAGATTGAATGTCAGAAGCAAGCTAGCAGTAAATCACACCATGCACATGGGAGTTAAATCTCTATTGGCAAAAATACGATCTGCAAGGACCTGGCAGAGTATCAGGCCTAATGAGCACAGCAACTCCGTCCTGGTAGGTCTTGCCCCCATGAAGCAGTTGCTGAGATTGAAGGTGTCCACCTCCCCACACCTGCTTAGGTCATCTCCTCTCCAGGGTTTTTTTCCAAGCAATCGGAGACTATGCCTGCATTCTGGCCTTTGCTCCTCACTCTTCATGCCTCTTCTGGCCCTGGGAGACAAGGGGGAAGTTTGTCACAGCAGGAGGGGGAGACACCTGTGACTCTTCACCAGCCTAACTCATCTCTGCCTCTCTCTTTTGTAGAAATAATTTTTATTCGTTTTCAATTACAAAAACCCAATATAAGCCTTACTATATCAATACCAAATTACAATACCAATTTGAATACAAGTCAATCAAATAGCCAATTATAAAATTTAGGTGGCTCCCCGCATGCTAGCCTTCAAGGTTTAATAATTCCCTTTAATTACGATCCAATCTTAATAACAATCTCTTATACCACAGCTACAATGTTTTAATTTCAATTCGTATTAGCACATTTAATCATTTACGAGTCCGCTAGTGAAGTTCTCCTTTCTTCTTCCTGTGTGAGGTATTTATTTTAACCAATTATTCCTTTGCGTCTTTGCCAAATAGTATGTCCATCTTGGTAATTCCTGGTCTCCATCATTCCTTGTGTCTTTTTGTCTCGGTGCCATTCTAGAGCAGGCATGGCCAAACTTGGCCCTCCAGATGTTTTGGGACTACAATTCCCATCATCCCTGACCACTAGTCCTGTTAGCTAGGGATGATGGGAGTTGTAGTCCCAAAACATCTGGAGGGCCAAGTTTGGCCATGCCTGTTCTAGAGAGATCTCTCTTTCTTTGTTTTCCAGCCCCTCTGGCTGCAGTTGTAAAATTCCACCCATCTCTGCCTCTTGACCTCCTTTGTCCCACTTGCCTGTTTCAGCTTCTGCCTCCGATTCTGGACTTCTCTCTGCCATAGACTCTCCCAGCTCACCAAGTCCTGTTACCCCTTCAGCTTCCAACATCTTCCCTTCTCAGTCTTCTCCCTGTGTCCACTCATCATTGCCCCACCACCAATCCCTGGGCTCTGAGCCTTCTTTCCTTGGAGGTTCCCCAACTGGTCGCTCCCACCATTCCTCTGCATCCAACTGGTCCATGACATTGAAACATATATATCAATGTTCTACATGGAATGTCAAATCATGGAACTCACTTCTGCAGGAGGCAGTGATGGTCAGTGGCTGTGATGGCCTGGGACTCAGACTCAGAACCAGAGGAGTCACAGTCCGCACCGGATCCTTTGCCTCAGGCATCACCTGAACCAAGTCTGGGGCCTGATCCTGAAGAGTCCCAGTCTGCACAGGTTCCCCTGCAAGAAGCACCAGCTGGGCCGAGTCAGGGGCCTGAGCCTGCCCTGGCTCCAGATGCAGGGATGACCTTGTTGCCTCCAGCTGGGCCATCACTTACAGCTGCTCCACTGGGTCAGGGGAGGCTGAGGCGGCCTCTGGGTTTAGTAACCCACCGACGTCTCCTGAGCTGCAGAGACTAAGGTCTGAGAGAAGGAGAGACCTGAGTACTTGCAGGAGGAGTGCTCGCCTTCCGGCGAAACAGGAAGGTGAGTCGCTGGGGGATCAGGACTGGCCGTTACCCCGACAAAGATAAAAGGCTGTCGGACCCTGCCCCAGGTTGCGGGAGCAACATTGCTTTATGCCAGACCCTGCCTGAGATCCTGTGCCTGTCCTTGCCTGGTTTCCTGCCTCGTGTCCTGCCTTGGCTCTGTCGGAGTGACTCCTAGCAGAACCCTTGGATACTGGACCGGCCCTGGACCACGTTGCACGGGTTATCCCCGGGCCCAGCACAGTGGCTGCTAGCCATGACAGCAATGTCCTGTCTCCACTTTTGGAGACAGCAATGTTTGTGAATGTTTAGTCATTTAGTCGTGTCCGACTCTCCGTGATCCCCTGGACCAGAGCACGCCAGGCACTCCTGTCTTCCGCTGCCTCCCGCAGTTTGGTCAAACTCATGCTGGTAGCTTCAAGAACACTGTCCCACCATCTCGTCCTCTGTCGTCCCCTTCTCCTTGTGCCCTCCATCTTTCCCAACATCAGGGTCTTTTCCAGGGAGTCTTCTCTTCTCATGAGGTGGCCAAAGTCTTGGAGCCTCAGCTTCAGGATCTGTCCTTCCAGTGAGCACTCAGGGCTGATTTCCTTCAGAATGGAGAGGTTGGATCTTCTTGCAGTCCATGGGACTCTCAAGTGTTTCCTCCAGCACCATAATTCAGTCGCAAAAAGCCGGCCATTGTGAGAACTAGATGGGCCCTTGGCCTGATCCAGCGGGCTCTTATGTTCTCATGCCTGGCTAGGCTTGTCTGAACAAAAATGTTTTCAGCAGCTGCTGTAAAGAGTACAGTGAAGCCCTGATGTCAAAATTTCACAGGGCAGCGGAAAAGGGAAAAAGTGCTCCCAGGAATATTCATTAAATGGAGGAGGCATGTTGGGATCTGCTTTTGAACCTCAAGCGTTTTACGGGTGGAAAAGGCTGCAGAGAATTACGTAAGGCCCCCTAATAAAGGAAACGCTTCAAAGGATGCTCTGACTGCGTGGACTTAACTGCATTGCAGCAGCAAGAAGGTTCTTTATAAGGTTGGAACAGAACACAGGAAATTGTTGAGGGTCTGGCTCACAGTCCAGGGTGAATTTGTGGCTGTGGTTTTGCCTCCAGGCCCACGCCAGCCTCCTTTTTCAGCCTCTGAGTCTCCCTTTGCTGCTCCTTCCCACTTCTTTTTTAAAATAAATTTATTTATGCTTTTCAGGTTTATACATTTCACTAACTTGACAATCATCTTAAAAAGCAGAGACATCACCTTGCCAACAAAGGTCCGTATAGTTAAAGCTATGGTTTTTCCAGTCATGATGTATGGAAGTGAGAGCTGGACCATAAAGAAGGCTGATCGCCGAAGAATGGATGCTTTTGAATTCTGGTGCTGGAGGAGACTCTGGAGAGTCCCATGGACTGCAAGAAGATCAAACCGATCCATTCTGAAGGAAATCAGCCCTGATG